>PISX010000613.1:164900-259355 GCA_004024625.1 Mellivora capensis
GGCCAAAGACCCATTTTACGCCCAAGGAAACAAAGGCTGGGAAAGGGACAGTGACCTGTCCAGGGTCACTCAGAGAGAAACGCAGATAGGGGGTCCCTGAGATCTCTTTGACTCTCAACCTCAACTCTCTCCCCTGCCCAGAGCAGCTCCCATAAGGAATGGCACGCCACACGCCGTGTCACTGAACCCGCCACTCGGGGAATACTTCATTATTTCTGATCTGCTCAGGACTCTCCCAGTCGCAGGACAGTGAAAATGCAAACCAGCTAAAGCCAATACAGGATTCGCAGCTCAAAACCCAAAGAAAGAATGTGGTGGTGAAGATTCCAAAGCCCTCCCAGCAGAAAAGCCTCTGGCCACGGGTGTCACGTGCCCACCTCTGACCCAATCACAGCACCAGGATGGGGCACTCAGATTGGCCAAGCCTGGATCGTACCTCCTCTGCTGTCCTCAGTAGTGAGCACTGGGCTTGCTACCAGAAGGGAAGGGGAGAAAATACAGCTCAGAGAGGTTAAGCAATCCTCCCAGATCACACAGCGTGCCATGAATCCGTGTGGGGGTGGGGGTCCAAGTCTGTGTGGGATCAGGGTGGTGACACAGTAATTGGGGGCAGAGATTCTCCTGGTTTCTGTGGGAGAAAGTCCAAAGTTCCTTTTTTCTGGCATTTAGGTCCTCCGAGCTCTGGCTCCTGCAAGACCATCTCTCTTCTCACCTCCCACTCTGATCACACCCCCAACACATGCAGCCCCCAAAGACATGTCCTTTCTGCTCTGCTGAACGGGCCCCATTGGACAGGGGTGGGGCCTCACTCCTCTCTAAACCCCTTCTTCCATGCCCCCTACTCCTGGGGCAGAGCTCAGGGCAGCTGCTTATGAAATATATGGATTCTGGGATGAGCTGGGAAGGATATAAAAGTCCTGAGGCTCCAAACTCACCAGACACAGACAGCTCACCACCTCCAAGGCCATGTCTTCTGTTGTTGATACTGGGCAAGCCAACCCCCCCTCATCGGTCAAGGTGGCCCCAGAGCTTGCCAGCTTTCAGGGCTGCTTCTCCTCTGGGCCTTCTCTGGGAGATCCCGGCCCAACAGACTCAAAAAGATGTCCCTACAAAGACACACTCGCAGGTTTCTTCCCACACACCCACACCCCAGCTGTTTCCTTCCAACAGGGATGGTGCCCACCTCCCACTCAAGTCTTCCTTCCCTCTGGAGAAGGAGCCCAGGGAACCCGGAGGGAGAGATTTGAGAGGGAGGAAGTGACACTGCCTATCTCCGCCCTTGGAGGCCATCCTCCAGGCCTCCGGAACCCTGCGGGGACCTCCCCTGGAACAAAGGAAGAACTCCCCACGCTGGAGGTGCACAGCCCAGCACCAGCCCCAGGCACTTCAGCCCGCGCACAGCACACACAGGCCTCCCCACGGACTCAGGAGTCCCGAACACATCCCTGTTCCCACCCGTGGCTACTCTCAGGATGCGGGTGGACAGGCACTCATTGTCACACTGTCACCAGCACCCCCGCACACACCTGCTGCGACACAGCAGGAACACAGCCCCCCACAGTCCACACCGAGGGCCCTGGGAAAGCCCAGGGTGCAGGCGCCCCGCATCTCTGCAGCTAGGTCGCCGAGGTCCAGGTGGCTGCTGCGGGGACTGCCCGTAAGCTGGGGGGGGGGGGGGGGGGGGGGGTAGGATCCGGCCGTCTGTCCCACGCCCACGCGTCGGTCTGGGCCTTGGCCTTGGCCTCTGCCGGCGGGGATACGACCTCTAACGCCCCCAAACACACACGGGGGTGTCCACAGACCGGCGGGCTGGCCACGTCGGGGACGGCCACGCGGGACCGAGAACGGCCAGGACGCGCGGCGGCGGGAGCCGCCAGGGAGACCCAACTGCAGCCTCGTGGCGCCACCTACAGTCCCCACTGCGCCGGCTTCCCCGCCCCGGGCGCCCGCGGCTCGGCCTTGCGCGTTCCCTCACTCTCGGGGTGCCCGCGGGGACCCCGCCGCCCCTCCTGGATGCAGCCCCGGGGGAGGCGCAGGAGCTGCCCCCCGCATCGGGTGCAGAGAGGCCCCGGAGCCGACAGCTGTCCCCTCACCTGCCCCCTCGGCTCTGCTGTCACCACCCCCTCCGCCCCAGGACGGACTCTTCCTCCTTACAGGGCGGCGTGGAGCCTAGGCACACAACCCTGAAGTGGGGAGAGCAGGCCACGACCTTGACTCTGGGGCAGCTGGAGCTGGCCTGCCACAGCCCCGCTCATCGGCACCACCGGCCGCACCCAGGGAGATGGGAGCCCCCAGCCTTCCGCAGAGCCTGACCCGCAGCCTGCCTAGCTGTCCCCAGGAACTGCTGCCACCCTTTTAACAGTGTCTAGGAGTCATGGAAGAATCACACCAGGGAAAAAGAAGCTGGGACACCCAGCCTCCCTGCTCACCGTGGACCCAGAAAACCAAGCCCGGTGCAGGCTCCTTTGCTCTGGCCTGGTCTCCCTGAGTTCCTCTGTCTAGACCCAGATCCTGGGCCCCTCCCCCTGCCACCCCCTACTGTGACTTGCCGGGACTGGCCCCTAGTGGGTTTTTTTAGTTTTTTTGCACTATAGCAAGAACCTTTGGAAGGTAATGCTCTGGGCCAGGCCCTGTAAACCTCGCCACAAATCAACCCGGGGAGGGAGGGGGGCATTATTATTACAGATTAACCTGAGAATCAGCAAGGTCGGGAAGGCTGGCCCAAGCTCAGGGGAGCAGGTGAGGGGCAGAGTTGAGGCTGGACTTGTGGCACGACCCACTCACTCATACGCGCGAGTCAGAATCACACTGGTCACGGGTGTCAGGTTCCAGCCCGAGCCTGGCCCTCTGCGGGCCTCCGCGTTGGCTGTCTCTGGGATGACCCTCCAGTTTCGCATCCGGACCCATGGAGTCCACAGAGACGCGACGCCTTGCTCAGGACCACACAGCGGCTGTGGTCAAAGCCGCTCAGAAACCCAGGCAAGACGAGAGTCAGGACCCGGCTCAGCTTCCAGAGCTTCGGTCCCCGCTCTGTAGGATCAACCATGCAGCTGGAGCTCTGGTCCGGGAGCAGAGGGACGAAAGGGAGAGGACAGGTGTAAACAATAACAAACCCAAGGACAGAACTGAGACAAGCGTTTGCCTGGGGCTTGGGGGGAAGCCCCAGGAAGAGACTAGATGCAGGAGGGGGTCCGCCGGGGAAGGAGTCCCAAGGAAGAGACATCCAGTGGACACTGAAGGGTGAGTAGGAGTTTGCCAGTGGAAAAATGCAGGCAGGGATATTTCAGGGGACACATGAGGTTTAGAGGCATGAGGGAGCTTGGCATGAGGGAATTTATACGTTGGTAGTTAGGAGTATGGGCTTGGGCACTAGACAGGCCCAGACTGGGAGCCCAGCCCCGCTCTGTGACCTGTGGCTGGGGCCATAACCTTCTGAGCTTCCACGTCCTCATCTGTAAAATGGAAGAAATGGTCATGTCTTCAGTCCTGGGGCAATCGCAGGGTTAGCCCAGGGTGGGACACACAGAGGGGGCCCGCGGGTACCCAGGAGGGAAGACCAGAGACTATTGGCGGGGAGTAGATAGGAACAAAGACTGAGGTGGCTGAGGAGGTCGGCAGAGGTCAGACAGACCGGGAGGGACCAGGAAAGTCAAGCTAAGGAATTCGGCTTCATGCCAAGGGCAGCAGGAAGGCATGGAAGGGATTGAAGTCTAGGAATTACAAATGGGATTTGTGTTTTAGAGGGTCCCCCCTGAGCAAAGCCTGGGGTGTCCCTGTCCCTGCCCCTCCCCCCTTAGCCCGATGCCTCTCATCCTCAGCTCTGTGAGGCGGAGAAGAGACCCCTCCCCCACCCCACCCCCACCTCGATTCTGAGGCTGAGCAGGGCTGGGGAGGGGCTGGCCTGCAGCCGTAGGCCCGGACACCTCAGGCCCAAGCACCTGCACCCCACCTGTACCCCAGAGAAGGACCTGGGGTTCCCTGGGAGCAGGCCTCTGCTTTCCTCGGAGCCGCCCCTCCCCCCACCACACAGAGACACACTCCCGAGTCCCCATTACAGAGAAAGGACAGGCGGCACCGCCATAATTTCTATTTCCTTCTAAATAGATGCTCCCAGACCTGCTCCCACAAAACCAATTAAAGCACCTGCCTGGGATGAGGCTTTGTCAGCAAATTATTTCCAGGCTCCGAGGCCCCGGGAATAAATCTCTGCAGGACGAAGTGGGTTGGACGAGGAGGGGAGCTGGAGATGGGGTGCTCGGGCAGGCAGAGGGCACAGGGTCCTTTTGTGTCCAGACAGCCGCAGGCGGGGTCTTCACGCGCCCCCCAGGCCCCTGGCCAGACCTCCACAGTTGTGCCAGAGAATCGGTCACCAAGGAGTCAGACGTCCCAGCTCCATGTCGGGAACTCTGCCTGGGAAGCTGCCTGGAACCGACTTCTGGGGCTGTGGCAGGAGTGGTGGCCTGAGCGTCTCCGTGTCATCCTTGCCACCACCTGTCCCGCGTCCCCGGCCTGCTTCTCCACCATGTAGCAGGAAACGGATGCAGACAGCCTCAGTGGGAGTCAAGAGGCCTTGGCCCCAACTCACTGTGGAACCTTGGGCAAGGCATTCCCTGCTCTGGGCCTCAGTGTTTCTATCTGTAAAATGGGTGGATGAAAGTTTGGCCAAACTCCACATGGCCTTCTGGTTCAGGTGCAAGCTGACCTTCTAGAATGTCCATGGACTCTTCTTGGACAGGCAAAGGCCAAGGGTTGGGTAGAGTCCCATCCAGGGCAGCCATTACTGCACCCAGGAGCTCTCCACCTGGCAGAAGGAAGGAAGGAGCTGAGGGAGCCCTGGCTGGGGAAAGGGACTAGTGATTCCTATACAGAAGGTAGAGGCTCCCTGGGAGGGGTCATTGGAGCCAGACTTTGAAGGTTGAATGGGAGTTCACTGGGTTGAGATATCATCCTCCCAAAATAGAAATGATTCTGGTTCATGTGGCATCTCTGTGAGAATTCGAGAAGACACCCCTACTTCCTCTTTACTCCCATCTTTCAGGAAATTGTCCTAACTTCAGAAAATCTGCCACATCACGGCGCCTGGGTGGCTCAAACTGTTAAGCGTCCAGTTCTTGGTTTCGGTGCAGGTCGTGGTCTCAGGGTCCCGGGGTGGAGCCCCAGTCAGGCTCCACCCTCAGCAGGAAGTCTGCTTGAGGATTCTCTCTCCTTCTGCCCCTCCCCCTACTCAAATAAATAAATCTTTTTTTAAAACCTGCCATGTCTATGACATGAACCATGAATGTGCCTAGGGTTGAGCGGTGTACAAGTCCCGTAACTGCACTGCGGCTCTAGGAGAATCAAGCCGGAAGCAGCAAGGAGCTGCCCACCCCAGCAACCTTGAGAGGGACAGAGGCAGCAAAGAGGCCTCCTGCCAGCCAGAGGTGTGTGAGGAGACTGCCCTCGGGGGTGCCATCAGACGGGCTCCATCCCCAAATTGCAGGTTCAGAACCCTCAAAGGTATGAGGACCACTCCCCCAGTGGGGACCACAACCCTCCAGGAGTGACTCACACCCTGTGAATCCTCACCCAACCCCGCAGCAGGACACCGTGGAGGAAACTGAGGCAGCTGGAGACCATGTCACAGAGGGACTCTGTCCAAGCTTGGGGTTTCCCAGGATTTCCAAAGTGTTCTTCACATTATACATTTAATTCCACATGTGTCAGAAAAAAATAGACCCATCCCTTCAAGTGCAACATTTCATGGATATTTTTTAAAAATATTTAACATTTTTAAAAAGATTTTATTTATTTATTTGACAGACAGAGATCACAAGTAGGCAGAGAGGCAGGCAGAGAGAGAGGGGGAAGCAGGCTCCCTCCTGAACAGAAAGCCCGATGTGGGACTTGATCCCAGGACGCTGGGATCATGACCTGAGCCGAAGGCAGCCGCTTAACCCACTGAGACACCTAGGAGTCCCACAACATTTCATGGATATTGAAAATCAACGTATGGGGCACCTGGGTGGCTCAGTGGGTTAAGCCTCTGCCTTCAGCTCAGGTCATGATCGCAGGGTCCTGGGATCGAGCCCCGCATCAGGCTCTCTGCTCAGTGGGAAGCCTGCTTCCTCCTCTCCCACTGCCTCTGCTTGTGTTCTCTCTCTCGCCGTCTCTCTCTCTTTCTCTCTCTGTCAAATAAATAAATAAAATCTTTTTTAAAATGAATGTATATTTTTGCAGCAAGAAAAATCACAAGTAAGTGAGAACAGGTGGCATTGGTGACGGACCTGGGAGGGGCTGAGACGCAGTGCCCACCGCCTCCTCTCCATTTGCACATGGGCAGCGGCAGACCCCTGGCCAGCGGACACGGGCTCCTGGGTATGAGTCCGTGCCAGGTCGTGTGTGGGCACTCTGACCAGTGTACAACCACTCAGCCTCAATGGCTGCCCCAGGCGGCTTCATGCCAGGCTCTGCGGGGAGCCAGGGACACTCACCTGCCTACCTGCTAGACATGACGTCTCTTGTGATAAAACAGAGAACTCGCCTTGCGAGGGTAGGGCTGGTGAGCCCAAGTGCCCAAGGGCTCTCAGCTAGCAAGCTGAGGCGGGGGGTCCAGGACCAACACCTACACTGCTCCAGGGTGGAGAGAGAGGCTGGACTGAACCCGAGGAAGTTTCCCGAGCCTGCAGGACCACCCCAGAGCCTTCTAATCAGTCCTGCATTTGTCCAGTTGGGCAGGGCTGGAAGGGCCTGGAAGTCAGGATTTGTTGGGGTTTGTTTTCAGTAGAGGTTACTATAAAAAGCAGTACAGTATAATATAGTGACACAAGTTTGTGACAAGCTGCGTGACTTTGGGGCACATCGCTCAACTTCTTTGAGCATTAGCGTCCTCATCTGCAAGGTAGGGATCCCAGTTCCTGTGTATCTGTTGACACTGACCAGCAAAAGAGTATTTAGTGACATGGGGAACGCAATCCAAGGAATTAACCATGCAGGAGACAGAAGAACTGAGAAGCTAAATGGATTGGGACAGTGACCCAGAGATTATTGTAGCAGGAAGCTGCTTTTCACTCTGGGCACACAGGGAGGAGACGGGGCTTCCGGGGGCCACTTGCTGGAGGCTGGAACCAGAGAGGGTCCATCTAGGGGAGGGGCAGCCCAGCACAGTGAATGACTGCAATTCATATGCTTTTGCTTTCTTTCTTTGTTTCTTTCTTTCTCACTCTCTCTCTCTTTCTTTCTTCCTTTCTCTTTCATTCTTTGTTTTGTTTTTTTTTTTTAACTCAGGATCCTGAGATCAACACCTGAACTGAGATCAAAAGTTGGACATTCCACCAATTGAGCCACCCAGCTGCCCCCATTCTTTTTCTTTCTATGATTAAAATAAGGCATGCTCAATCTATTAAAACTATTTTGGTTGCAAAATAAACTCAAGCCAGTTTAAACATGGCAAAAAGGAATTTAATAAAATGCTACAGGGGAGTCTCTAAAATTCAAAGCCTGGACCCAGGACCAGGAAAGGTTACCAGGTGTCTGCAGGGCTCTCCCGCTGTCTCCTGCTTCTCTCCATGTGTCTGCTTCCTACTTGTCGTGGCCCTCAGGTCCTCAGCCCCTGGCAGCAGCAGATGGCCCCGGACAGCTCCCAGGTTCACACTGAATCTGGGATTCCTAGTCACCTTTCCAAATTCCTGGGGAAGACATTCTGATTGGCCTGGCTTGGGTACCAGTGCCTGTCCTGGTCCAATCAGCAATGGCCATGGGGGCGGGGTCACAGGGCTGCTAGTCAGCTTGCCTACCACGCCTGGGGAGCATAGCCTATGGATTTGCGAGCTGCTGTTGCAAAACCTGTTGAGACCTACAGAAAGTATTAAAGTGCACCTTACTGTTGAATTATAAAGAAATTTTTTTAAAGATTTATTTATTTGAGAGAGAGAGAGCAAGCAGGGGGAGGGGCAAAGGGAGAAGATAGAAAGAATCCCAAGCAGACTCCCCACTGAGCCAGGAGTCCCATGTGGGGTTTGATCCCCCACCCTGAGATCATGACCTGAGCCAAAATCAAGAGTCAGCCAGCCACTCAACCGACTGAGCCACCCAGGCCCCCTGTAAAGAAATTTTTGATGTTTCTTTTCAGATTTTTCTATTTTGGTTGTCTTTACTGTTATTTTTAACCTAAATGATGCCACAGCAAACAGCCCTCCCCCAGTGTCTCCTGGGGATGAATTCCCAGAGATGGCAGCTGTCTACACTGCACCAACCCAATGGTCCTGGCTGATGGGGTCCCTTTACTGCCCCCCCAAGCCCCGCATGCCGTCAGTGGGCCATAGGTGCTGGTATTTTCTTAACTGATTGTTCTCAACAAGGGGAACCTGCATTGAGGGTTTCAGAAGGAAAAGAGGCCAGTGGGCCCCACAGCTGACTAACCCCTCTGTGGCTTCATTTTGCTTTTCGGCTTTGTGCATATTTACTTGATTAATTATTATTGGATTATCTGATTCGTTATTATTCCAAACCTCAGTAATCCATTAAGCAAAACTATACAAAGTCGAGGCGTAATTAAACAGAACTTTGACCTCAGTTGGAAGAAAAGGAGTTTATTTAACAGGAAGGAAAAATAGATTGTGGCAGCCAGAGGGATGATGTTTTTTCTTCCCAGTTTTTATTATAAGACCTTTCAAAACATAGGGAAGTCGAAAGAATTGTACAATGAACATTCATATACCCTCTATCTGGATTCAACAATGATTCGTGCTTTGGTTTACCTGTCTCTCTCTTTCTCTCTTTATATATGTAATATTAAGATATTTTATTATAATATTAATATTATATTTTAATATCAACATATAATTAATATTATTCTATATAATATTAATGTTAATGTTTTATATATTTATTGTACATGTGAATTTTTTTCCCCTGAGCCCTTTGGAAGTAAGTGGTAGACATCATGACCTTTCACTCCCAAACTTCTTTTCATTTCCTAAGATGAAAACATTCTCTTGCATAATTACAATGCCTTCATTATACCCCCCAAAATTTACAATTATTCTATTATCTCATTAAGCATTTCGGAGGGACTAATTCAAATTTCAGGGAAACCAACTGCTGTTGATCAGCAGTTTCAAGAAATACCTAATATGCATCCAGTAGGAACTTAGTAAACTTGGTCCATGAACTTTCCATCACCACCACCTTTAAAAATAAGGTTATTCTGAGCAGTGGCCTCCATGTGAGGCCATGTCAGAGCAGTGTGGCCAGGCCACGGAGCTCCAGCTGGGGCTTCCCCAGCTCTCCCCAGCAGCCACAAGGGCAGACACTAAAGGCGAGAGGAAAATTGCTGGAAACAAAAGACAGAGTCACAGGGTGCTGAACTTGGCCTCAGCAGCCTCTCGGTAATGAGTAATGGCGCCAGAGAGGGGATCCGTGCCAGCCAACACTGCTCAGCCACGACGTGGCAGACAGAGCCGGGCTCCTGGCCGGGGTCCCTCCACTTACCAGGGCAAGAGCGGGTTTTTTTTTTTTTAATTGTTTTCAAAACAGATTTCATGTGGTCCCAAAATGAGACCATGATTGTAAATTAAAGTGTAATTAGCCTTTACGCTTTTATATTCATTAACTCTTCTCTGTTAATGATGCTAGGCTGGAGCAGAAACCCTGCATTATGAAACCACATCCAGGAAATAAAATAGTGATTTAGATAATGGCCACAATGTATTGCTACTTACACATAATTAAACAAATGCTCCATTTAAACTTGGAAACATGACTGAATGTTGATTAACCCTCGCCCGGCGATTCTGTTCGGAACTGGGGAAGAGGAGGCGCCATGAGCTGGTCTGGAACAGAGTGTCTGGGCCAGCCACGTCCGCAGGACACGTCCGCCAGCCACAGACCTGTGCAGGGCAGGTGCAGGTCTTGTGGTGGGGAGCGTGACCACCAATGGCCATGACCATGAGAGTGATCCTGGGACCACTTAGGAAAACACCACCCCCCGTGGAATAAGCCAGACACAAAAGGGTAGGCAGTGTGTGTGTCCCCTTCTATGAGGTCCCCGGAGCAGTCGAGGTCACGGAGACAGAAAGTAGGATGGCGGCTGCCAGGGCCTGGGGGAGGAGGGAATGGGGAGGCAGTGTTTCAGGGGTACGAGTCTCAGCACGGGGAGATGAAAAGTTCTGCGGACGAGTGGTGGTGAGGGTCATACGACGGTGTGAATGTGCTTCTTGCCCTGAACTATGCACTTGAAACAGCTAAATGGTAAATTGTATGTTATGTGTCTATACCATGACCTTCTTAGTTTCTGTAAAGCATAAAGAGGAAGAAGGAGAAGAAGAGGAGGAGGGGGAGACAGAAGGGTGGGCCCCATCAGGCTCTGCTGCCAGGTGTGCACTGAAGTCAGAAGCGTGCCCTTTTCCTCAGGTCAACTCACTGTATCCATTGGTCTCCTGAGACCTGACTCTGATTTCATGGGCAATTTTTGTGTTTTTTTAAATTACAATAAAGAATTATTTAAAATGTAAATTTTTATATGTAATTAAATTTAAATTAAATTAATTAAATTAATTTATTGATTTAATTTAATTAAATTAAAAATAAAATAAAATTAATAAATTATTATTAGAATGTAAATATTTAAAATGTAAATAACATTAAAATGTAAACAAAATGTAAATAACTACTGAATCAAAAGCCAAGTTTCTGGTTCTCAAACCCATCCAGAAAACCACTCAATAATTTTCCGTGGGTCACTTCCCTGCCTTTTGCAATCGTGTGTCCCTATGCTGATGTTCCCCCAGAAACAGAGCCTGAGGCGGGTACCAGAAGGTAGGTGCATGGTCTGCGAGGTGACCCAGGCAAAGCCAGAAGGGAAGTGGAGAAAGAAGGTAAAGGAAGGGAAACAACCCACAAACAGGGCCTGACTGTCCCGGTCATTTATTGCTCTGTAACAAACTGCCCCCAAGTCTAGTAGCTTAAAGCAGGGATCATTGTTACTTCTCAGGACTTCCGTGGGTCAGGAAAGCAGACTGCAGGTGTGAATGATCTCTGCTGCCCAGTGTCTAGAGCCTGGGCTGGAAAACTCAAAGGCTGGAGCTGGAATCATCAGAGGGTCACTCGCTCACTCACACATCGGGCAGTTGATGCTGGCTGTCCCCCGGGTGTCCCGTTAGGGCTGCCAGCTGAAGCCCACACTCGTAGCCTCTCCGGGTGGCCTGGGTTCCTGAAACATGTGGTTGGGTTCCAAGTGCAATGGTGGAGGCGGAGAGAGGCAGAGACCGACAGAAAACGATTCTGCTACATGTTGGAAGTTCTGTCCGACTTCAGGGATGGGGGGATGTATGTGCGGAGGTACCCTCTGCCACAGTCACCAGCCAAGTTTCCCTGGGGCACCACTGGAACTCAGTTGCAGTGAGTGATTTTAAAGATAAAATCTTAAAAAAAAAAAAAAAAAACTTTGATAGGCGCTACTCAAATTACTCTCAAACGTTTTCTGACAATCACGTGTATATGTGTATTTGTGTGGGTGTTTAATCACTTGCTGATATAGGACTTAGTATGTGCCTGTCGCTGTTCTATGTTCTTTACAAACATTAATTTTTTTAAAGATTTTTTATTTTATTTATTTGACAGACAGAGATCACAAGTAGGCAGAGAGGCAGGCAGAGAGAGAAGGGGAGGCAGGCTTCCTGCTGAGCAGAGAGCCCAATGTGGGGCTCGATCCCAGGACCCTGGGATCATGACCTGAGCCGAAGGCAAAGGCTTTAACCCACTGAGCCACCCAGGTGCCCCTTCAAATATTAATTTATTTAAACTTCGTAACAACCCTGTCAGGTAGGTCCTATTAACCCCATTTTACAGATGGGGTAACGAGGCCAAGAGAGATAACTTGCCCAGGGTCACAGCACGAGTTAGTGGTGGAGGGTGGAGCTGGGATTTGAACCAGGGGCGCTGTTCCAGAAGCGTCCTTATGACCCCTGTGAGGTGGACGCTTGCCCTGAGAGGCCCTCTCAGACTCCAAGGTGGCCCCTGGCCTGGGTCCTGGGAGGCTCATTTCTCTCCCCTTTCAAGAAAGGCAAACAGCAGCAGGGGTACTGCCATAGCGAGCCCTGGGCGTGCCCTGGGGTAAGGGCAGCATGCGCTTAATAAAAAATAATTTAAAAATGAGAAACTCGGGGCGCCTGCGTGGCTCAGTTGGTTGAGCCACTGCCTTCGGCTCGGGTCATGATCTCAGAGTCCCAGGATCGAGTCCCTCATCGGGCTCCCAGTTCCATGAGAAGTCTGCTTCTCCCTCTGACCTTTTCCCTTCTCATGCTCTCTCTCACTCTCTCTCTCAAATAAATAAATAAATAAATACCTTAAAAAAAATTTTTTTTTAAATGAGTAACTCACAGGAGTCTTCCCTTGATTAGGAAATCTTCTTACTCAGCGCACGGCTTCCTGTGTTTATTGGTCCCTGGAATCAGACCGAGCTGCCCGTGAAATCTGGCCCTGCCACCAGCAGCCTTGTGCCCTTCTCTGAGACTTGTCCTTGTGTCTATAAAGTGCGGGTAATAACTGGAGAAATTAGCAAAAGCAGTGCAGTCTCCCTCGTCTGCTCAAGAAGTCCTCACTTTCACATGAGAACAGCGGCCCCAGGCCCAGAACCCCCAGGGGCAGCCGCTCCCAGAGACTGTGGACTGCCCTGGGGAAAGGCTCCTTCTCAGACCCCAAGGATCCCTCTGGACCTTCGTGTCCCCAGTCGCCCTGCCTCACAGTCATGCCAGGACTAATATAACATAAGCATAATAAGTCCCTGTCCCATAACGCTCACAGTGACTTTCCTTCCCGACCAACCCCGGCATGGCAGTTACTGGCCGCGGCCACACGTCCAGAACAGAGAACCTTCAGGATGGGACTCTGGCATTGGTTCTCTGCTCTGAGGAGATGTGATGGCGTTAAATGCATTCCGGGGGGTGCAAAGGACTCTGAGGGTCCGTGCCATGCAGGAGTGGAGAAGTCCCTTAAATGCTCACCTCTAGATCCTGCAGTCAAGGCCTAGGGTGGGGTCTGGGTGACCACGTAGATGCAGGCATGGCCTGTGTCAGTGGAAATAAAGGCAAGAACCATGGGGCTTCTTGGTGGCTTCTAAGTGCACTGGAAAACAGAAAAACGAAGATGAGCTCCGAGCTTTTTAGAGCAAGGTCTGAGTAAAGAGCCAGGTGTTCTCTCTACGCCTGGAGAAATTCTAGTGGCCTCTCCTGAGGTGGTGAGATCTTCCTCAAGACAATCTCCCTCCACCCCTTCTTCTAGATGCTTCTCGATGTAGAACCAGACTCAAGACCCGGTAAGTTTCAGGGGTTCGGGTACAAGGTGTGACCCGTGAGGAGGCATGGGGGCACACCAGTGCCTCACAAGATGTTGCGGGCTCACATCAACAGGGAAATGTGTATGGCAATGGACCCCAAAGTGTGGTGCATCCTAATGGAAGGAATATGATGTTGGGTCTGGGCAAATTGATTGATGTGGGTGGGTGTGCTCAGCAGAGATCCTGGGTTCCTTGTGTTAGCTCAAGCAACTAGAAGAGGCTCGGAAAGTTCGCTTAGTTGGTTCACAGAAACCTGGACCCCAGAGGGAGCTTATACAGAGGAAAGCTGGGATGCCAGGATTTCTTTAGTGTCAAAGAAATTATTCAAAAGATTCAAGAGAAGCCTCGAATGCTGAAGTGAACTTATTATTTAATACCTGGGGTGGACAGAGACATTCATTACTTAATTGATTAGTCGATCGATCATGATGCCTCCAAGACTGAAAAAAGTGGGCAACCTAATACAATCTTGATTTGCTTAAGCAGAAAAGCTGTGGGTCTGGTAAACAGAAGTCTAACTGAAGCAACAAAATGGAGAACCGTGACCCTCGGACTGGGCGGGTCATGGGTCCAGCAGGGTCCCCTGAAAGACAGAGGCCGGAACCACTTGAGGAAGGGCCCCGCTACGCAGCCAAAAGTGTGTAGTATAACATTTCCTCCTGATTTTCCACCAAAGGGCCCTGAGGCCACTTATCAGAGTGTGCCTGGGAGAAGAAATATGAAATAATTTAGGGATTATTGGGTGCTGGTTTGGAGCTGACATTAATTCCAGAAGACCTAAATTTCACTGTGGTCCACTCAGAGCATGGGCTTCCGGAGGAATTCTGGAGATCCACAGCTGTGTAACAAACCATAACCATTTTCTTCTGTTTGTTAACTTCTAGGCCAGTGGGGCAGATGGGGCTCGCGGGGGAGAGTCTCTCACTCCTCATGCTGTCAGCCAAGGTCACTCAGGGGTACTCAGCTGGCAAGGGGCTGGTCTGGAGGTCTCTCACATATCTGGTCCCCTGGCAAGGATGGCCAGCAGGCGGGGCTCAGCTGGGACTGGTGGCGATCTGTAGGTTCCCTGAGCAACTCTGGCTTCCCTGAGCAAGTAGACCAACAAACCAGGTAGGAAGTGCCTCACCTTGTGTAACCTGGCCTCAGAGGTCACATAGTGTCCCTTGAAACGGCCACAAGCCCCCCCCCCCATTCAAGAGGGGACATGTCCAAGCACTCGTGGCCATGTGTCAAGAATATTGCAGAAAATCACATCAGGTCATTAGGGTCACTTGGCTGAGCTCCAGCTCACGGGGACCCAGTGGGTCCCTGGACAGAGCTCAGGGTTGTTTTTCCAGTTTGGGAATGCACAGCTGGAATGGGCACCTTCAGCCATGGGCAGCTCCTTACCTGGGCAGCGAGGGCTCTTGTGGGAGGCAGGGCCACATGGAAGCCCCCCACCCCGCCGAATGGTAAAGCGGAGGCGAACCGCATTCTCGGAAGGACGGGCAGGGACAGGGTCCCGCACGGGAGGCACGCACGATGCCGGCGTGCTTATCCCCACCGCATCCCCATTCCACTCACCTAGGACAGATGGAGCTCGCGGGACTGCAGGAGGCATCGTAAACTTGCTCAGGTGGTGCCTCCAACTGCAGCTGCCGTTCCAGATGTGGTTCTTCGCTGGAGCCGCTCGGGACATCTGGCTCCTTCTCTGATCGAAGCAGTTTACGCTCAGTTGGCAGGGCCAGTAACATACCTTCCCACCCACCTTCGGGGTTCTGTCAACCACCCAGCCCCCTTCCCTAAACTAGACGCTGGAAAAGCCTCTCCCTTCCACAGACTACCGCAGCGTCTCCTGAGCCCCCCAGACGACCGCTCCCCAAGGAGCTCAGACGGCCAGCGGCAGGTGGGTTGCAGCAGGCCCCCCCCCCGCCGTCGTAGGAGGAGTCCCTCGTTCCACTTGGCATGGACACTGGTTCCGAGTGTGGTTTCCCTGCCTAAAGCACTATCCGCACACAGCCAGAAGGGAAATAAACATCACCCCTATATGAATAAAGGGGACTTTGTGTGCCCCTGTACCCCGTGGCCACAGACCCCCAGAGCGGAGCCCCCCATTAGCAGCAGCCGGTGTAGACTTGTCCCTGAGTGCCCCCTTTGCAGCCAACAGCTGCTGCTGACCAGGCTTCAGATGGGCTGGCTGGGGTCCTTTAGGACCCTCCGATTTCTCCCTGAGGGTCACTTTCCCAGGTTCTTCCACATCGTGTCAGGCCTAACTGTATATAAACCCCTTAGCCCATAGCACTCTGGGCGGCTCAGGAGGGACCCTGATGGGCTCCAGGGACCCCTGTGCCAGGGCTCAGTGGTGAGAGACTACTGGGGCAAGTTCTATCTGCTCCTAGAGCAGAGAAGGGCAGCGGGGAGCAGCTCCGGGGAAGGAAGCAGAGAGATAACATTATCTGCGTGAGGAAACTCGTGCGACACGGCCCCATGCCACCATGGTCCCCCGCCTGCCCTGCCAGCCATGCCTGCTGCCCCCCTCGCCCCACACCTCTGTGGGGCCTTCAGCCAGGCCCTGCGTTTTCTGTATCCGTTTCCCTACCTGTACACAAGGGGGAAGGAAGACTCATCCACGAAAACGCTTCCAGCTTCCAGACTTTCTCTTTTGGGAAGTATCTGGTTTAGGGGAACAGAGCCCCCCCCCATAAAAAACAAAAACAAACAAACGACAGCAAAGCAAGTGTTGGGGCATCGCTCCACCTGACTCAGATCTTGGCAAGCATAGCTCCAGCCCTGGCCCCACCGCCGCCGCCGCCACCGCCGCAGCCTGGGCCCTGGGCCTGGAAGGGGTAGACAGTGGCGTCTGGTGGCGGCTCAAGGGCAGCAGGGCCCAGGCTGAGCAGAAGGGGGACACTTCCGCTCCAAACTTGAGGGCACGTGGTGCAGTGACATTGGGAAGAGCCCGGCGGGGTGGCTGGGCAGGGACGCTCCCGGCCTCAGCACAGATGAGGGGAGCCAGGCTCAGGGAAGGAACTTGTCCAAGGCACCCCGGGAAGTAAGGGGGGTGGGGCCGGGGTCCGCCTGGCCCCCAAGCCCTCCCCAGGGCAGGCAGTGCCGTGTGGCTATGGCTGTGATAAGTACCACAGAGAGGATGGGGAACCGCTGAAACGTACTGTCCCACCGCTGGTTCTGGAGGCCAGAAGGCTGAAGGTGGGGTGTGAGCCAGAATGATTCCTCCCGGGGGATGGGAGCAAGGGGGGGACCTCTCCCCAGCTTCTGGTGGTGGCTGGCAATCTCTGTGGCCCTCAGCTGTAGAAACGCCTCGTCTCCTCGTGTGCTCTCAGTGTCCCAATCCCCCTTTCTGTGAGGACATGGGGCTCCACCAGTCAGGTCGGATTAGGGCCCAACGACTAATGGCTTCCTTATTCGAGGACAGGGTCTTTACAGAGGAAATCAAGTATTCTAACTCGAGGTGAGGCCCCTTGCGCTGTGACTCTGGGAGGGAGGACGGAGGGGAGTGAAAGAATTGGGGTTTGTGTGGTAGGTGGTGTGAGCCAGACCCCTGGTGGACGAGCCTGGGACATGGGGCCTCTGGTCCCCAGGGCATCCTGGTGCTTCTCATCCCAGGACTCTCCAGGTGACCTGTAGATCATCTGAGATCCCTCGAGATCAGGCTTCCTCTGGGAAGAGTGGTCAGGGCCGCAGGGCCTCGGGCCTGCTTGCGGGGTTCTCTAAGCCACCCCTGCTGCTCAGTTCCCCCCCTTCCTTCCCCCCCCCACCATCAGGATCTGTACCTCCCCCTCCCCCTTCCCACACTCATAAAAGGAGATTAAAGATTTTATCTTGATTACCAATGTAAAGACCCTGTCCCCAAATCAAGTCACATTCTAAAGTTATGGGAGTCAGGACTTGAACATGGGGGGGCAGAGGATGAGAGACAAATTACACCCCTAATAGCGGCTGAGAGCCTAGAGATGCTACCTGGGCGCTGCGCGGCCCCAAATCTTGCCTGGAGGGTCCCTTGTTAAGCTCATGGCAGGCTGGTCTCAGTTCGTTCACAAGGCAGACGGCCGGGCTGCGGGTTCGGAGCGGGTCTGGGTGGAGCACGGTGGGCAACGGCAGACGCTGCCCGGAGGGTCTGATCACCCAGCACAGCAGCTTCCGGGCAAAGCAGCCTCCTCCCCGCCAGCTCGGCCCTTGTTAGGGGCCTGGCCCTGTGGACCCCTCACAAGCCCCTGCAAGGTGGGGATAAACTACTCCCATTTTACAGAGGAGGAAACCGAGACTCAGAGGAGGGAAAGCCCGGGTCCAGGGACCGAAGCCCTGGACACCAGCCCCGGGCAGGACTCAGTGGCCAGCTGGACAATGACCCAAAATGCCTCCCTAGCTCTGGTGGGCCAGCCTCCCCCTCCAAAGCTCTGTCTTGCCACGGTGCAGTAGGGACAGGAACTGCCCACGCTTCCGGCCAATGAGAGGCTCCGACAAGATCCAGCAGGACAGCTGTGTGTCCCCTGAGGGCGGGGCCTGCTCCTGTGGTTGCCTGCTTTTGGGCCGGGCAGAGCCTGGCACACCGAGGGTACTTAGGGAGAGCCCAACAGTAGACTCACAGCTTCTATAAAGTGGGTAATGAACAAAATCATGGCTTCTCTAAGCTCGGTAGGTTAAGCATCTGACTCAGTTTCGGCTCAGTTCATGGTCTCAGGGTCGTGAGATCGACCCCCCAGTCATGCTCCTTGCTCAGTGGGACGTCTGCTTCGGATTCTCTCTGTCCCTCGCCCTCTGCCCCTCTACTCCCCTTAAATAAATAGATAAATCTTTTTCTTTTTTTAAGAATTCACTTTAAAATTTGGGTAACTTGCTGAAGGCAAAGTGTGAGCCAATGTGAGGTATAGAATCCCCAGGAGCTACAGACACAGGGGAATTCCTACCCACTCACAGGCTCACATCCAAGCACCTCATTTATGCTTTCAGGAAAGATCGGGGGCAGGGCAAGAGGCCTCCTAGATTGCCAGTCCCCTTGGGAAAGGCATAAAGCCTTTTCCACCCTCTCCCCTATGAAACAAGAGCCTTAAGTATCTGAGAACAGAGCAGGAAAAGCCCCCAGACTCATTGCAGTTGGGGGAAGCAAACAGAAAAACCCTCCAACTCTGGGGGAGGGGTAGAAATACATCCTGGGAGGGGCGACTGGCTGGCTCTGTCAGGGAAGCATGTGACTCTTGATCTCCTGGTCATGAGTTCTAGCCCCATGCTGGGTGTAGAGATTAGTTTCAAAAAATAATAATAAAAATTAAAAACAAAACAAAACAGGAAGGCTCCTGGGTGGCTCAGTCAGTTAAGCGACTGCCTTCAGTGCAGATCATGATCCCGGGGTCCTGGGATCAAGCCCCACATCAGGCTCCCTGCTCACTGGGGAGCCTGCTTCTCCCTCTCCCTCTGCTGCTCCCCTTGCTTGTATTCTCCCTCTCTGTCAAATAAATAAATAAATAAAATCTTTAAAATAAAATAAAATAAAGAAATAGAAGAAATACATCCTCAGCACAGAGGCATTAGAAAGTGAAATGACAAGGGTGCCTGGGTGGCTCAGTGGGTTAAAGCCTCTGCCTTCGGCTCAGGTCATGATCCCAGGGTCCTGGGATCGAGCCCCGCATCGGGCTCTCTGCTCAGCAGGGAGCCTGCTTCCCTCTCTCTCTCTACCTGTCTCTCTGCCTACTTGTGATCTCTCTCTGTCAAATAAATAAATAAAATCTTTAAAAAAAAAAAAAAAAAGAAAGTGAAATGACAGCCTGCAGAACGGGAGAAGACATTCACAAGTCACATATCTGACAAGGAATTCATCTTGAATGTATATGGATGAGTGCATATATATATAAATATATGTATATATATAAAATCAAACTCAACAACAACAAAAACCAAACACCCGATTCAAAAATGGGCAAAGGACTTGAACAGACAATTCTCCCAAGAAGACAGACACCCGACTGATAAGCACATGAGAAGATGCTCAACGCCATTAATCATTAGGGAAATGCAAATCAAAACTGTGGTGAGATACCACTCCACACCCATTAGAACAGCTATTATTTAAAATACACAAAACACCCCAGAAAATAACAAGTGTCGTTCAGGAAGCAGAGAATCTGGGACACCTGTGCATCGCTGGCAGAAGCGTACAACGGTACAGGCACTTCGGAGAAGGTGGAAAGGCTCTTCAAATAATGAAACACAGAATTGCCATATGACCCCACAAGCTCGCTTTGGGGGCTGCTCAACAGGACGTAAAGCAGGGACTTGAAGACATGTTCAGACATACTCACGGCCGCATTATTCACAACAGCTAGAAGGCAGGATCGACCTGTTCCCAGGAAAGCTTTCCAGTTCGGCCAATCTGTGGCTCTATAGCTGCCTCAGAAAACGGGACCCCGAGGGCCATCTGATCTGGTCCAGCCTTGGACACGTCATTACAGTGTGGCCCCTGCAGCCATGCTGCCCTTCCTGCCTGTGCGAGCGGGTGGGCTCCCTGCCTTCCAGGACTGGCCAGGCCTCTGGATGCCCAAAGAGCTGGGCCCACCGACAGGCCGTTTCTCCAGCCACAGACCCTCCGCCCCTGCAGCCACCATCCTTCCCAATCTCTGCAGAATCTTTGGAAATGCTCTTTCCTCCTCAAGGGAGGTCTCCTGTGGGGGTGGGAGTCAGCTCTCCAAGTACAAGGGCAGGATAAAGGCCAAGAAGAGCCTGTATCCTTGAAAGTCCAAGCAACCCCACTCAGGGAGTTTCTGGGTGGCGGGCAGCTGGGGGACAGTGTCGCTAGGACAGTCTCAGGGGAATTCCTGCCCCAACAGATGGCGGGAGTTGACCTGGAGCAGATGAGCACACTTGGGACACGGGGGCTGTCGGGGCGTGCAGTGATGTCCCGGTGGGAGCGGCCCTCCTAGACAGTCCTGCGCAGGGGCCGCCTGGAAGAGGTCCCTTCTCCCACTGTCTCTATCCCTCTGTTCCTGCCCCCACAGTGTCTTCTGGCTCAGTGCTTCTGACCCTCGGTCAGATGAGTTCATCAATCTGGAAGGCAGGTTCACAGAGCAGGCTCCAGAGCTAAGAAAGGTCTAGAAGAGGGTCCAGACCAGTGGGAAAACAGCATGAAGTCGAGGTGAGGCTCTCTTGAACTTGGAGTTCAGACATGTGTCTTATGTGCACATGTGTGAGTGGTGATGTGTGTATGAGAATACGTGCTCACGCATCCGTACACATGCCCGTGTGTGCACGTGGACACGTGTGCATGTGTGTGTGAGTGTGTTTCCTACAGGAGCTCCATAAGCCAACTAGGCCCATCTCAGACGGCTTTCCACCCCCAAACTTTTTGCCCAGGAAATGTGATTAATTTAAACATTATCCCACCTCCTTTCTCTCCCCCAGTCACTACTGATCACAACAACCCCGGCCTCTGGTCCTCTGTTTGGAAAGTCTTTCTCAGCCTGGTGCTCACCAGCTCGTGACCAACTTCCAGGTAGAGTAAAGGATTAAATGGAAGGCACAATAAGAAGTGAAACAATTAGAATTTCTGCCTCATTATCATGGTAATCTTATCAGTCGGATAATGAGGTATTAATGGAGATTTAATGTGCATCTCATAACAGAATCCCTTGGAGAAAACACACAGGGAAATTGCTGTAAATCCACTTAATGATGGAGAAGTCCCAAAACACCATATTCCAAAGGATGAAAAATGCAGGATGCAAATGAGAAAGAATCAAGGTCAATAACACCATGGGGACGGGCCTAATGGCAGATTTGGAGATATATGTAATAAAAATTGCATGTTGCTTTTAAACCTCACCCTCTGTTTTCAAATGTGCATCCCTAGTAATGAAACACAGAAGTGCAGCCAGAATGATTTGTATGTTTTGGAAACCATAGGGGGGATGGAAACATGTCTCACAACCCATCAGGTCCCCCGAGGGGAGCCATGGGAAATGGGGTGTTTTACTGACAGCCTTCCAAGGGAAGGGGGTGGGGAGAGGAAGAGCCCTTTGGTTGGCAGAGGGGGACGCGGCCTGTGTGAGTTCAAGGTCATTTGGGAAACAGTGTGCATTTACTTCCGCTCCTTCATTCCACCGTTTGTGGGTTGCCTGCCGCATGGCTGACCACAGACAACTCGGAAAGACGAAGGACACACTCAGATACAAGCCACAAATAGGAACCCTCATTCAGAGAGCACCAACCATGTGCCCCATATGGCATTACTGAAATGCTATGCATGGACGATCTCATTTAATTCCCACAGCAAGGCTGGGACATAGAAACTACTAATATCCCCATTCCTCAGATGAGAAACTAGAGGCTCAGAGAAGTGGAGTGTCTCCAGCTGCGTGGTGGTCTGAACATCACCACTACTGTACCAGGCTGAGCCATAAGAAACTGCCCGAATCTGACTGGGAGGGATCCACGGAGACGGTAATCTCACACGGTGCAGGTTAACCTTTTACTCTGTGGCGAGGGACCCTTTCTAAGACACGGAAGCCTCTGAAAAAGGCAAAGGGGGGGACGGAAACAGCGCCCTGAGCCCAGTTGCCGATTCTGAGGATGTGTGGCCTCACAGAAGACCAGGGCCAAGAGTGTGCCACAGCCCCTGGACTCGGATTTCCCACATCCACTCTGGGGGTTCAGCGAGTGGGTGCTGAGTACATGGAAAGGAAGCCCCAAAACACTCGTTCCGTACATTAAAAGCACTTTGTGAATTGGAAAATGTTAAGCAAACATTGCCTGTTTCGTTCTTGTAATTTACTAATGATAATAAATAACCTTTGGGCTTCCCAGACGTTCGCAAGGCCTGAAGATAAAGCTAGCTCTGTTTTTCACTTATTTGGGGGCACATCAATAAGGAGAGTTTGTGGGGTTCTGAGCACAAGAGCGACTAGCCGTCTCGGTTTGCCTGGAACTGTCTCGGTTTTAGTCCCCCAAATCCCACATCCCGGGAAACCCCTCCGTCCTGGGCAAATTGAGATAGTTGGTGGTCACCGTGCCCCAGAGGGACAGCTGGACTCCCAGGGCCATGGGTGGGAGACGTCAGGCCGGTTCCATCCAGCACTGGGTGGGCAAGCAGCCCGGTATGCCGAGGCAGAGAGGGAAGGAAAAGCAGGCTCTTCCCACACAGCCACGGTCTGAGCTCTGGAACAGCCCCTGAATATCCATCACCTCCTTATTCCTCAGGAATCCTGACAGCCAGAGGATCATGAACCCACTTCGCAGATGGGGAAACTGAGACGCGGGCTGGCAAAGGGACTTGCCCAAAGTCCCAAGTAGCCAGCAAGCGTCTGAAGGACTGAAGAAGGAGGACAAGACCCTGCTTGAGGGTGGAAAAGGCCCCCAGAGAAGGGGTCAGTCGAAACCGGGAGAAGGCGGGTATCAGGCAACATTTCTGGAGTCTTGCAGCTGTGTTCCGTTTAATCACAGACTGCAAATTGAATGAAGTTAAGACAGTGTTGCCTCTTTGAATTTCCCCCAGGCCCTTTTTAATGAATAAATAGGCATGATTTGTAATTAGCTTATCCATTGTGCGAATCTTCTAGAGCACCTGAAGTGAGTTAAACGTGCCCCCTGCAATTTCGTCGACAATATTAATTCGCTCCGCAAACCTTTCCTCCTGGTCCACCTTGCATGCGACCGAATGATCACGTATTGCTCTGCGGTGGACATATTGAGAAAAATTGGGATTTTTCGGCCTGGAAAATGAAGACACAGTGTCCTCATCAGCCCTGCCTCCCTGTGTGGGATTTGGAAGCGACAAGTTTGGTTTGTTTTCATCAGCAGACACGAGATAACCTGCAGAACAATCTCCCACGTTCCCCCTCAAAACCAGCCTTTAAAATTCCCACAGCCGTGGCTCGAAGGTCTTCTGGCCATTAACACCGCCCCACCGAGGGGCCCCGAGGCAGGGGCCAGCCGTGGTCACCAATCCGGGCTGCCTTTCTTTGGAGCAAGCTGTCATCCGCTTGCGGGGGCCTCCTGGTCCCCGCCCGCCGCCGCTGAGTCCGCTAACTCCTGCCAAGCTCACGGGCGGCCTGTATCATTTATCCTGTAATTGGGGCTGCTTGTCACGAGTTTTGCCTGGTTTCCCTGCTAACCACGTGGCCGCTGCTGAAATTCCGAATCCTAACATTTCCCTGCTCAGAGCTGATGGGAGGGCCCCTCGGCAAAGGGAGGATTCTCGATTGCCTCCACGTTTTCCAGCAAAGGGGTTTCCATTCATCTTCATCATGGGCTCAATCTGTGCACAGAGAGGAGCCGGCCGCCCTGGTGGGTCCTCTCCACCCAGTCACCTGGAGGCTCTCTCTCATCTGTTCCTTTGCTTCATGGCCGCATTTATATTCCGCCCGCCCTGCTGCTTTCTCAGGGGTCTGTGAGGGGTCCCCAGCAACCAGGCCCTCTCCCCCGCGGGCCCTGCATGGGAGTCCAGGGGCTAGCCTATTACAACAAAGGAGGAGGCGAAGGTCACCCCTTCTTCTGAACAAGGCAAATGGGGAGGCGAAGACGCTCTTTCTGTCCTCGCTGTGGCGTTGACTCTGGGAAGTGGACTTGGCTGTGTGTGGGCAAGTGGGGAGGTCGGCTTTCCCGGCTCCAGGGAACCCTACTCAGCCCGATTTGCTAGTGGCCGCTGGGTGCCAGGCTTCATGCTGGGCATGGGGAGGCCACCCGGCAGCAGGGTCAGGATGATAAAGAACAATCATGGGTACCATCCTCTACAGCTTGCAAAACTCCCTCTGCTTCCACCACATAGGAGGGCCCCCTGCCCCCAATCCTGTCGGGATGATATTTTGCGGAGAGGCAGACGGGACCCCTCAGTAGCTGAAAACAAGGACTTGGGAATCCACCAGACCTGGATCAGCTCCGAGCTCCGTCATTCATTTTCTTTTCTTTTTTTAAAAAGATTTTATTTATTTATTTGACAGAGAGAGAGATCACAAGTAGGCAGAGAGGCAGGCGGGGGGGTGGGGGGAAAGCAGGCTCCCCGCTGAGCAGAGAGCCCGATGTGGGGCTCGATCCCAGGCCCCTGGGATCAGGACCTGAGCCGAAAGCAGAGGCTTTAGCCCACTGAGCCACCCAGGCGCCCCTGTCATTCATTTTCTATCTGGCTTTGAACCACCTCACTACTCTGAGCCTTGGCTTCCTCATCTGTAAAATGGGGCTCATTGTACTACCTAGCTTGTGTGAAATAACGTGTGTACAGCCCTCAGCACTGTGCCTGTACATGAAAACAGTCCCAGAGCTCAAGGCGCTATTGTGACACGATGGTAGTACCTTCCTGAAGGATGGGGTGCGAGGGTCCCCATAGTTTGGGACCTAGACTGTCCAGCGAGGTCATCTAGCCTAGAAGCCTGTCCGAGTTGGGCGCAGGTCCTGAATTGGTTCCTCATTGGCTATGTGACTCAGGGCTGCTGCCCCATCTGTGAAATGGGAATAATAACCTTGTCCTTAGGTTGCTACAGAAATGCCTTCTAGGGGTGTCTGCTGGCACACTTGGTGGAGTGTGCGAGTCTTGATCTCGGGGCTGTGAATTTGAGCCCCACATTAGTTGTACAGATTACTTCAAAAGAAAAGAAAAATCCTTTCAATATTGGGAATAATGGTTATTGTTTGCTGTAACACTGGGCGGGCAATGAGGAAACACGGTGTATGTGTATATCGAGTGTGGGGGGCGTGCGTGAGTCCCGGGGTCTGTCTAGAACTGTCCCAGCAAAGAGGTGGCTGAAAGGCCCGATGAAGGGCACTGGTTGGTGCTCCCCGTGTCCAGGAACCTACCCGCTCTCCTGGGCATCCTGACCCCTCCTCCAGAAGGGCCTGACCGCGCCTTCACCGGGAAGCCTTTTCAGCCGACGGTGTGTGCCTGTCGTTGGCCACAAGATGTCACCCAAGGAACAGCAAAGCAGGGGCCTGGGAGGAAACTGGCCCGCCTACCACCAGCCCAGGAAACAGCAAATCCCAGCCCTTCTCCCATGGCTCCCACCCCGGGGGAAGCCTCAGAAGAGCCTGGGAAGGCAGGCATGACACTGTTGGCCCACTGGTTTGTAGCCCCTCATCCCGGAGTTAATAGATCTGGTAATTCCCAGTGCAGAGAGAAGGGCTGAACAGTGCCTGGGGAACGAGGGCCAGAGGAGGGTCGTGCAAGCGAACAACAGAACTTGGGCGTGAGTGGGCTGGGGCAGACGCTCAGCAGCACCCTCCAAACCCACCCCGTGCTTGGTAACGTGTCGGGGGCACACGCCTGAGAGGCGACGCTGTGGCCTATCCTCGGCCCCTCAGGGAATCCCCGGACTCCCTCTTCCTGGTGACTCCATCCGCCCGTTGGTTCAGCTCCACGCGGCCCAGCAGGGCCCACCCCAATTCTTTGCGTGGCAGCCACCTGGCACCTGGATTTGGAACAGGAAGGGAAGAAGTGGGAGGAAGGGCACGACCCCAGCCCTGGTGCCCCTGGGACAGCCCCAAGGGAAGCACCCCAATGGTGGGCAGCCTGGAGCCCAGGGACCCCATGCCCAGCCAGGGGTGAGCAGCAGGAGACATCGAGGCCCAGCCAAGTGCCCTGGTGTCTCCAGACCTGAGGACCAGCTGCCGCTAGGGAACCCAGGTGTCCTGGGCTCCCGGTTTGATCCTCCAGGGACCACAGACCTTGACCCTGGCCGGGAAGCTGAGCATACAGTCCAAGTACCTTGCAGACCGGACTCGGTGTGGGTGTGTCCACACGTTGGTGGGTGTGAGGCTCCTTATCCGTTCCTCCACCAGCTGGGGCTACAGAGGTGGAGGCCAAGGGCTTTGGGGCGAGGTGTCTTCCCAGAGGATATAAAGGTGGGGGAGGGAGAGCCTCTGTCCCCGCAGGGGCTGAGTTTGGGAAGGAAAGACAGTGAAATCCCCCTGCCGAGGAGCTACAATGGCCTCTCCTCTCCTCCACCACCACCTGCAGAATTGGGGGACACCTGCCATTTGGAGTGGGACAGCCCCCGAGGACAACATGGGCTCCAGGGAAGTTGCTACTTTGCAGAGAAGTGTACAGGGGATGCAGCCTCTCTGGGGACAGAGGGAAGGATGGGGGCATCTGGGGAGTCTGGCTTCCTCCCTTTGAAGCTGGAGTGGTAGGGAGAGCGTTGAAACCGCAGGGCTCAGGAAAGGCGGACACCTGCAGGCAGGCGAAGCATGACAGTTTGGGGCAGAGGTGAGTGTTTTAAGGCCCCAGGTGGAGCTGGAGAAGAAGGACAGAGGCATAAGGCTGAAAAATAGGTTGGAACCAAAATAGAAGAGAGGTTTTAGGCAGAAGAGGATCTGATCAGACTTGACTAATTCTAAGGGCACCTAGGAGAAAGGGCTAGAGGAAGGCGGTCGTGAGAACAGAAGTGGGGGAAAGCGGCTTTGGTGGTGGAGGCATATTCGGGAGAAGTTGCTCAGGAGACCTCAGGAGGTTTGGGAGACACGGAGCTGGGGCAGTGGAGAACCCCAGGGGCAGGACCACAGGGCACTTACCGACTGAAGTATCCAGATCCGGAAGGGTTCAAAGGGAAGCTGCAGAGACCGTTCCGTGATCGTTAGTATTCATGACCACAGCACAACAGATGTGGGTTCACAATGGAGCCTTTCAGTTAAAACCGGGTTCCTTTCGCGTGGTTTCTGTGCTCAGAGGCTGACTGTGCGTGTCTGGAATGTCTAGGGGCCCAGCCCGGGCTGCCCCATTTCCGTGACCTCCGCGGCGTCTGTGCGCTTTAACTCCATCCCTCAGTTAGATGACGGCACAGAACTATTTCAAGATCTTTTTTTTAATTTCAAGATTTTATATATATAATCATAATATACACGTGACCAAGCCAGAGACTGGAGGAGTCATTGAGGTAATAGAGCTCAACTCAGGAAGAGGTCACCTGCCTTGGGTCTGGTTAGAGGCAAAGCTAAGATCGGAACCGTCTTCAGGCTCCCGGACCAGGTACTGGTCCACACACCACGATGTATGACCAAAACCACTCAGCACCATGGCTTTTCAGAAGGTGCCAGTTTTCACGGGAGGGGGAAAACCCTCTTTGGTCTGGTGGGTGTGGTCCAGCTTTGCAGTGGAGGAGATGCCGGAAGGAGGTCATTATCACCTTCCCTCTCTGCCATCTGTCCTACACACTTGCCTCCATCCCCCGTCCACGGACTCACTCCCCACTCGCTCCCCCAGCGTCTTCCATCACTAGCGTCGCCACAAAAGAGGGACACAGGGTTGTTGGTGATCAGGAAGTGAGGTGGGCAGGAGGGAGGAAGACAAATCCAGGACTTGGAAGCCACAAAGTGACCGCGGGGCCCTGAAATGGGGGATGAGGGAAGTGAAGGTTCTCTCTCTCCCAGCAGGGCAAGGCCCAGGCTGCTCTTTGGGAGCCAAAGTCCAGTCAGAAGGCAGGGGCTGCTGGAACCGATGCTGTCATTTCACATGGCGACACCAGTTACGAACGAAACAAAACACAAAGAAACGAAGAGACTGTTGAAAGTGAGGGCAGGGACGAAGATTAGACCAGTATTTTTTTTGTAACGAGAGTTGAACACTGGGATCCTCTGGGTATGTTTAGCCATTTGAGGTTTGGGGAAGAGGGTTTTTACATAACCACATGGGTTGTGAGTAAAGAAAACACTTCGGCTTAAGCAAATAAAAAGAGCTATCCTTAGAGGAGAAATTGGACTGGCTGTCTGGCAAAAGCTCTTCTCCATTACAAGAGCCTGCCTTCCTCACAGCTGTTACCCTCGCAGGACTCGGAGCCAAGCCTTGAAGAACTGAACACTTTTTGCCGTGGATCCCAAGTTTTACCGAGCATCGGCCACATGGAGGGCTTGCTATGAATGCCCCAGAAATTCTGATTCAGGGGTTATGGGGTGAGGTCACAAGGTTATGGACATCCCCAGGTGTGTGGTGCAGAGGGGCCCCTGGCTCATGCCTTGTGAAATGCTGGCTCTCCAGGCGTTTCTCAAACTTCCATAAGAATGTCACCTGGAGGACTGACTTTTGTTTTTACAGAAAATACTTTTAATTCTTGCCCTTAAAAATTATAAAGACTATATATGACTTGGAAATGAGACTACCACACAATGGTCAAGTAAGAATTGTCCATTCCATGCCCTCGTTTGGTCACTCAGAAACCAGCTAGGACTGGGGTTGCTGGTCACCTTCCGTCGCCTATATCCGTGAGCTCACCATAGTCTACTTTCCCTCCCACATAAATTCCAGACTGTCCTTCATATACCAATAGGCCCATCTCCCGAGACCTGTCTGGAATCATGATATCTGTGCCATGTCGTCTTTTGACTGACATCACCTCCTTGGTATGCTTCAGGATTGCCTCAATGCCCCATCTCATCTGTTGCTGGAGAAAATACTGTGACTGGGTGGATCTCTTCCACCTGTCATGACAGGGTCCTGACCCACCCGCCCCGGTAAATGCACACGATTCCCAGATCTTCCGAGAACCAAGCTGCCAGCTGTCTCAGACTCACGTCTTAAAAACTGATCAAGTACCTGTAATACAGGTCTTTGAAAGGTGGCTACTAGGTTTCTTTTTTTACATTTAGTCTTTTCCTGACTCTCTAGCCCAGATAGCTAGAGCCACGTGATCACTCAAAGATGTAAAGATTCCTGGTTCCATCTTTAATAAACTCGGATTTACAAACAAGAGTCCCAGGTGATTCTCAAGAGGGAAGTTTGGACAACAATGGTTTACAGAACTCCGTGGAGCATAATTTTGGGTCCCGCTCCCAGAGATTGTCATTCCTTTGGTCAGAGAAAGTCAGGACAGATCCCCTGACTAAATTCCCCAGGAATGACAAAGAAACATCAGCAGCTACATATATGAGTCAACAGAACAGCCTTGCTTACAAAGCTTTTGTCAAACCTACAAATTAAGAGGAGTAAGGAAAGCTGAGGTGAAAATATCCTATTTTTAAAAATCACATGAGAAGGGGCGTCTGGCTGGCTCAGTCGGTGGAGCATGCAACTCTTGATCCCAGCGTCGTGAGTTCAAGCCCCACGTCGAGCATAGAGATTTCTTTAAAAAAATCACATCAGATACTCTTTTAACAGGAACATAAAATTTAATGTTTTTGGCCAGCAATATGCTGAATTCCTAGTTAACAGAAATAAGTCTACTGTGGTTTTCATGTTCAGCATCTACAACAGGTTCAATGACTCGGAACTGAGAGCTATTCCCAAATGTGGAAGATGTTTTCAGGATCCCCACGGCCAGAGATTTTCTGGTCTCTTTGGTCAAAAAATTTTTTTTAAGTCTATGTACTGCATCTTGGTACCCCCAAGAAGATGGAAAGGGATTCTTCTGGAATGAAATGACTGAAGCAAAAGCTCTTCAATGAATCTTTACATCTCTAGGCAGAGGACACATTCATAGAGCCAAGAGGTGCTTCTGAGAGATGATCTCGCTTCTCAGGATCATGACATGTCTTACAGGCGGCCCTACAGGAAAGCCTAGCTCAACAGTGTCACAGCTCAGCATCCTTTGGGAAAGTGTACGGAGCCACTTACTCGGAGAGAGGGGTCAAGTGGGTACAAATATAACAGAAGTCCAAGCCCACAGGTAATGCCAAGTTGGCAAGAAAAGCTGAATTCAATTTTCAGTTTTAGGCAAGTGATAGCATTAATTTTAATACTGAGCAGACTGGATGCAAATGGAGCCCCCATTGAAATTTTTTAATGTTTCCTTCTAAACAAGGTGTGATCAATATAGGGCAAGCACCTTTCCGACAGTGAAGGAAGCCTGCAGAGTGAGCCTGTGACGAGGGCTCCTGGTCTACCAGCACCTCCCCTCAGCCGCAAAGATGAATAAAGGGTTCAGTGAATACCGTAATGGGGACTTCTGCTCGCAGAACTAAGGCTGATGAGTAGCTACCAAACACAAGGGCCAGATACGAACTGTGTGAAAACAGTAAATGTTCACCATCGCGTTACTAAACGTGAGTTCACGCGCACTCCCTCCTGGACCACACTTAACAAATATCCTTAGAGGTTCAAATGAAAAAGACAAGTGTGAATCATCATGGAGAAATTAGTAACATTTGAAGTCAAAGAAACTTCCGAAACTACTTCTGCATACAAAATAGATAATGGAAACATAAAATCCAGGGAATTCTACTGCTCTCCCTTTTTAATCAGCTTTACAGAATGATACATTAGTCGTCACATTGGAAGACAGGAGTTTCCTATACATATACAAGATTGTGCAAGCTCATTAACTGAGGCTTATAGAAGGTTTTATCAGTTTCAAGAGGAGAGGCAGTCCGATGCTTTTTAATACAGGCGAAGCACAAGAATCCGGTAAGTAAGACAGAGTATCCGCTCGGCAGGGTGAATTCTTAAGGTGCGCGGCCACTGCCCACGCTGTCTGCTGTTAACCCAGTAGAGAGGACTTCCTCCCTCTTGAGCTTAACCTTTGCTGAGCGTAGGCCTGTGGGACACACCAGCTCCACGGTGACTCCACACCAACCATGACACTGAAGCAAACTGTTTTCCTTTCTCCGAGTGTTCTCAGGAGTAATAGAGCTATTTCTGGTCATCCTACTTCTTCGGTAACCTACATTCTAAAACATATTAAGTATTAATCTGGCAAAGTTCTCAAGCATTTTGGCATTGAAAATATCTCGAATATGTCATCACTGTTCATCTACTAAAAATTCTTCGAGCTTCCATAAGATTGTTTCTGATCCCCACCCACACCAAATTATGGCAGTTACATACAGAATAAATCCACTAGACTTAAAAGAACTAAAGACGGCAAATATAGACTTTTCCTTAAAGAAATAAAGGGGATATGGAGAGGCAGGAAGAGAAAGTCTAAGACACACATGAAGGAAGCTAACCCCACGACATTTCCATCATTTCTATGCAATCCACTAGTAATTTTGAGCAAGTGTGGTCTGACTTCCCCTTTCCACACCCAATCACATCAGAGAAAGGAATCTTTAAAGCCTCCCCCATTTTAAAAATGGAGTTGACCTTGACTTGGCTCAAATTGGAATCCCCATGGCCGGCGACTCAACAGCGGCACTGGACAGGCATGCGCAGTCGGCTAGAGGGTCTCGGCACAGCCTCACTACCGTCCCGGTCGGTGTCTGTGCTCTTGCTCACGCACCTCGGCAACACATAGACTGAAAGTCTGCAAAGGCTTCCGGGACACAACAGGAAAAGAAAAACCATGCAACACGTCTATTTTCAATCCCTCACAAAGCCTAATTCTCTTACTACAGCGATTTAATATCTGTATAAAAAAGCTTCCATCAGCAGGTTTTTAAAGGAAAAATCAGAAGAAAGCAATTACTGTGGCTGAGATGTGAACTAAAGTGGAGAAAGAAAGCGAAACGTTTACCAGGTTTAAAAAGAAAATAATTCCACAAGGAAAGACAATCTGTATTCCTATTACTCTTCTCCAAAAACAGAATATTAACACACAAACTGTGTAAGATTTCAGTGAACTGAGCCACTCCCTCTCCATTTAACATTCATTATTGCTGCAAATTCCATGTAATAATCAGTGGCTACTGAATGTTTCCTGTGGGTGATTTTATACTTTTGCATAAATCCTTCATACAGGTCCTGGGAGGAAGTGTCATAAGAACCAAAGAGCTACTGTTCTTCCTTCCTAACGGAGCAAAATCAAATCACTGCCTGTCTCAGGCCCTACCACTGCCAGGCCATTACCAATTCCTCAACTCAGAGAGATCAACACTGGGGTGAGTCATGCCCCATCACACCGGCAGCAGGGAATGCTGGTTTGTCCATGCTCCCAATGGGGTTTCCAGAGGGAAACGTCACTGCCCCTTAAACAGCGGGGCTGTGCTGCCCGGCCAGCACCTGAGGCGAGACCCAAACGCCTGCCCGTCTGCGGTGTCGTCTGGCGCCAGGTCTATGGGCTTCTACCCTCATCACTGGTTCCGGCACCGCTTGGCTCTGACCTCTTGCCACCAGCGCAACCCGACACCCCCCAACTCACTGCCTTCTCCTCCCCAGAAAAGAGCCCTGTGCCATATCCACAGCTTCGCATTTATTTCCATAGTGATAACACAGCAGAGGTGTAGCAACCATCTGGAGAAAAAAAAATCTCTAGGAAATCCCGTAGTAATGCATTTCAACTATTCCAAGTCTTCTATCAACTTAACATTTATTGAATCAAATGCTGAAGTAAATGGACTCCCCCTAGGTCTTAGAAATTGTGTCAGACTGTGTTTGTTTCATAAAGTAGTTATGATAGGATTTGACGATCTAATACCTAGGCAAGTTTGACAGTTACAACCCATGAAGCACACGACTCCACACAGAGTGCTTGGCCTAACATTCCAAAGGGCATTCTGTAGTACTAGTTGAATTCTGATCTCTCCCTAGAGGGCAGAAACCACATCCCACACTCCTATGCAACTTGTTATTTTGGTATTTTTAAATAAGTGAATGAGAAGAGGTGGAGGCATAAAGAAAATCTGGCTTCTTTAGGCACAATTAAACACAGAGGTCTTGGAGAGAAGTAGACAGCCTCTGTATCCATCTGCTCAAGGTTGTCTGTCACAGTTCCCTTAAAAATGCCTCGAAATGCTGCCCGCAACAAGGGACTCAAAGGTATGGGACCAGGTGTGTTATAAAAGCAGCTCCCCGTGTTTAGGAAATGTACAAAGTGAAACCAGTCGGTCGTGACTTATGTATAAGACTTGTGCTTGAAGCTTTGGTGTGCCTCCATGGCCGATTTCTCAGACACCAAAACCCAATCCTGATTATCAATATACAATCAAACCAAAATACGGAAACATAGACTTTTGTTCAGAAGAGGGAAATAAAAGGCACAGAAACCTGCCAAAATAGACTTTTTTCCATAAGAATAATATGGTTGGTTAAAATAGTTTATCACTAGTAAAACCTGTGTCACTAGAGCAGATAATACAAATCAGTTTTTTAAAAAAATGACATTCACTGAATTCCTGGTCTGTCATTCAATGTGAATAATCATCAAAAATATATTACAATTAAAGGTTTGAAAGGAGTTCAGTTTGGGGTTTCTACACTGTATCTAGTATTTCAGGTAAGAAGTACCACAGTAACCTATTAGGTGTCTACTGTTCCTTCGTACGCAATGCGTGGCGATTAAAGGGTCTACCTCCTTCCTCCTGCAGGCTCAAAGACGTCCGTGGTGAGGAATGTCTAAGTGATTGTTATACCCTCATCAAAGGCAGTCTTGTGCATCAAACTCCACACCTAGAAAGTTCAAGAAACTGTTTTCCACTTTAATAAATATTTCTGTGTATTTGTTTGCTGCTTTTAAGCTCAGCTTAAACTTTGTCCAGGAAACCATTTCATAAGAGGGTACATCACAGCCTACTATCAGCAATACTCCTTGTTTATTAGAATCTGAAGATGTCCATATTACATCAAATATAAATATATATTATATTTACATTTCCTTCTTAGCTTTTCATCTCGGTGAGTGTATTTATAGATAATGCCACTAATGTCACCACCATTATAATTCTCAGTGCAACTGGTATCTTCCTTCCATTAGATGCATGTAAGATTAGACAGCATCTAAAAAGAGGTGTACTGTTCTTTTAATTTTTTTAAATAAAAGGAAAGAATGGGTATCCATGAATGGAGATCTAGGAATTTTCTAGATTTTGTTCCGTTTTTTAATATTTCAAAATACCTGAAAAATGTGGTCCCTTTTTGCAGTACTAATTCTCCACTTGGGACAAGAAAATAACCAAATATGCAACAGAAAGGAAAAGAGCCCAAAGAAAAGAGAACCTGCTTGTTAGCTCATTAATCTGTTTAGTAAAGATCTGTTTTAAAATGTCTGAATGCTGTACAATATTATACAAAAACGATCTTCAGCCTTCAAAGTAGCTGGTACATTTTCTAAGAGATCTGTTTGCCCGCCTAACAGTCTGAGGCCTTGGTGGGCCTTGGTCTTGGTCACTTTCGGTCATCGATAGTTTTAATGAATTCCACTGCTGCTGTGAACTGCATCCACCAATAGGATTCCTCTCCAGACAGACAGCTGGCGTAAAAGCTACTGATATACTGGACAGTGGATAGCAAGCAGGGCGGATTTGCCTAGAGAAGTGAAAAATGAGAGAGTCAAATACTCAAGATGTATAGCTCTGCAAAAATCATCTAAGTGAATAACATCTTCAAATGTTTTTCTGTGAAAGAGATGCCAGTCCTTTTTGAAAATAATCCCCAGGGACGCCTGGGTGGCTCAGTTGGTTGAGCGGCTGCTTTTGGCTCAGGTCATGATCCCAGCATCCTGCGAGTCCCACATCAGGCTCCTTGCTCGGCGGGGAGCCTGCTTCTCCCTCTGCCTCTGCCTGCCGCTCTGTCTGCCTGTGCTCGCTTGCTCTCTCTCTCTGACAAATAAATAAAATCTTAAAAAAAAAAAATCCCCAAATTCTTCTTTGGAAGAACACCTAGCCACTAAGAGCAACATGAATACTAGAAAGGTAACTTGGGTTCAAATGCCAGCTGGGCTATCTAGAGCTTTCCATCCTTGTAAGTCACTGAAGCTTACTGGTCCCGAAGGAGGCTGAACTAATCCCAGCAGACTTACTCAACATCCCAGGATTCCAAAATGTTAGATAAGGGAAAAAATGCTATATGCCAAGTGACTTCTAAGTCTGGGTAGAATCAGCCGAGAAAGGAAAAAACTAAAAAGATAATATACCCTCTGTTGCCAGAGGTAACACAGAACATCTCTCGCTTTTTCACTGTCTTCAAGTAAAAAGAACGGACACGGGTGTTTTAAGTGGCTGGGAGAAGGTAAGGCCTGTGCCTCAGAACACGTTCCAAGGGGCCCTGCACAGGAACTAACACACCACATGTGGAAGAGAGAAGAGCGAGGCCAGCAGCTGGAGTTACGAAGGCTGACTGTACATGGACCCCACGGGTTGCTGCCTGAGCTAAGAGTTCAGATTGCAGAAATACCACAAATACGGGGCGCCTGGGCAGCTCCATCAGTTGAATGTCCAACTCTTAATTTTGGGTCAGGTCATGATCTCAGGGCTGTGAGATCAAGCCCCACGTCAGCCTCTGTGCTCAATGCAGAGTCTGCTTGAGATCCTCACCCTCAGCTGCTCCCCATTCATGCACCCCCCACCTCAAATAAATAAATCTTTAAAAAAAAAGAGAGAGAAAGAGAGATGTCAGTATGTTTTAAAATAACATGGCACAGGGGCGCCTGGGTGGCTCAGTTGGTTGAGTGACTGCCTTCGGCTCGGGTCATGATCCCGGAATCCCAGGATCGAGTCCCGCATCAGGCTCCCAGCTCCATGAGGAGTCTGCTTCTCCCTCTGACCTTCTCCCCTGTCATTCTCTCTCTCACTCTCTATCAAATAAATAAATAAAATCTTAAAAAAAAAAAAAACTTAAAAAAAAAATAATACGGCACAATTATAAATTAAGAGCCCTCATTCTTCCTTCATTCATTCACTCAATAATTACAACCAAGCCCCAACCAAGAACCTCAGGCACCTAGCAGCTGGAAATGTTCATCTAGTAATCTTATAGATAAGATTTCTATTTCCTCTTCTGAAAACTATAACTTCTGGACAGAACAAAACCTCCCATCAGATTCTTTCTTTCTCGGTAACACAGAGCTTGAGACTGGAAGAGCCAAGGTCCCTGGAGCGTGGGAAGCCCTGCACCAGCCTGCTCAGAAATGCCAAACAAACTCTTCTCATTAATAACAGTGAGGGGCCCACCTTTATCAACACAAATACCAAAACAGGCACGAAGTCATCAGCTCCGGGGACGGAGTCCTCGTTGGCCAGACTCAGGAGGTTCATGATGGTGGAGCACATTCGCAGGATACACTGCACTTTGTCCCGGGGGGTCTTGTAAGCACTTATTGTCCTGATTTCCGACTGTGCAGATGGCCAAGGGGCTTCCCGAAGATAAACCTAAGTGAGACCAGAGACAGGCAGATCATGAATCCAACAGCAACCACAGGAAGCCACCATAGCAACCTGCGTGCCAGGAAGGAGGACAAGCTTGGTGCCTTTTCCTTTCTTCAGTAATGCCAGACTGCTGTTCCTTCCTCTCCCACTGAGATTAAAGCTTAACTTCTAAACTTTTAAATAATCTGCTTTGCAATTTCAAATAAAGTAACCCAGATATCCATTAATGGAAGAAAGGACATACAATTAACACCAAATCCAGAATTCAAAAATTTTCAAATAATTCCTAAGTAGCTAGAATGGAAATCCTCTACACAAAGCCCAGACAAGCTACTTCTGAAAGAAAAAATTTTAAAAATATGTACATTTGTTGCAATAGCTTTAAAAATAAAAGACTCAAAAAATCAAAAAATAATTTAAAAACTCATGCTAATCAATATTTCATTAGTGGAGATTTTAATAAAAACAACCAGAAAGCTCAAATACCTGAAATTTACCTATTATTTTGTAAGAATTGGACGACACTAAAAGGTAATTTGACATCACATTCAGATTTAACTTCTTCCCTTGGAATAACAGTTGTCACACTCTGCGGAGTGTCACCAGATCCCTTATTCAAATGGGACTTTTCTGCAGAAATAAGACTATAAAATCATCCATGGAGGGGGCGCCTGCGGGGCTCCGTTGGTTTTAAGCGTCTGACTCATATTCTGGCTCAGGTCATGACATCAGGGTTGTGAGATCAAGCCCTGAGTCCGGAGCCTGTTTAAGATTTCTCTCTCTCCCTCAGACCCCCTCCACCATGCTCTCTCTCTACAACAAACAAACAAAACCCATCAGTGGGGAGCACTGCGGCGGGAGGCCAGGTGGCTCTGGGGCCCTCAGCACGGCCTCCTCATCTCCCCACTGACATGCCGTTCCATGCCAGACAATTTTAATCCTAGACCTTTGAGAACTTTACAGTTAGAATTACATCTAATGCAAACTGTGTTTTGTAATTTACTACATTGTTTCCACGCACAGGGTATATGGACCAACTACCAGCACCGCCCAGGCCGCATACACCGACATTACCTCTGGTATCTGAAGAGCTCTGTGATTTGCGGTCACTACTTTAGACAGTCTCTGAATATGTTCATGAAGAACCCTGCAAATCCCCCAAAACACAGATGTGAATACATATTTCACATAATAAGGCACACAGAGTCATAACTGATTTTTTTCAAAACATTTAAAACACTGAGACTTGCTTCGAGATAATAGATGACAATTACAGTTGAGAGTATCTCTTAGCTGTAAGTATTCTGTCTTGTCAAAAAAAAGATTCACACTTAGGCTCTGCTTAGAAATGCTAAGTGAGCTGAGGGGGGACAAGAATAGGGAAGTCCTTCCTTCCCAGCCAAGGACAGCATTCCAAGGGACAAAGGAGAGGAGCCCCAGCCCAGAAGCCACCTGGACACACTAATCAGTACAGAGCACGAGGAAGCAGAGGGATCAAAAGCCAAAAACTGGGAGGGTATGTGCTATGGTTAGTGCTGTGAAGTGTGTAAACCCGGTGATTCACAAGCATGTACCCCTGGGGATAAAAATACATTATATGTTTATTTTAAAAAAAAAAAAAAAAGCCCAAAACCGAAGATCACAGAAGCTGAGAGAGAGAAGGGGCTCTTGAGAACACTCAAACTCTCTCTCATTTCATAGATGAAAATAATTGGGCTTAAAATGGTGAAGGATTGGGGCACCTAAGTGGCTCAATAGGTTGAAGCCTCTGCCTTTGGCTCGGGTCATGATCTCAGGGTTCTGGGATCAAGCCCCACTTCAGGCTCTCTGCTCAGCGGGGAACCTGCTTCCTCCTCTCTCTCTGCCTGCCTCTCTGCCCACCTGTAATCTCTGTCTATCAGATAAATAAATAAAATCTTTAAAAAAAAAAGGTTAAGGATTTGCCCAAGGTCACACAGGGGTTAGGAGCAGGGGCTAAACCCAGTTTTCTTGGTTTCTACTGTTCTTTTCAAAACACTGTGTTAACTGTCCACTCTATAAAACCTGCAGAAAGTGCTGTGGAGGAGAGCATACGAGTAATCCACTTCAAAGCTCCTCTTTGCAGTAAATACAGTGTGAATGTCCCTAACTCCTCATCCCATTCTGGAAGCCCAAAACTGGTCTCTGGAGAGAAAACAGGTCCCATTTGGTGAATTAAATACCGAAGCCTGGGTGTACCTCTGAGAGCATGAACCAGTGGGAGAGGCGGACTGGAACAATCCTAATGCATTCATAGAACATACACGCAAGATCTTAGCATTTCCATGAAAGAAACCATCTATAAACCACTCATGAGTCACCCCAAGGTCTTATCATGTGGACGCCTTGAGAGCCCCTGGCACAGTAAGCCTGTGTTACTGTGGGGGTGGGGTGGGGCAGGGCGGGAGGGGCACAGGAGACACTTTGACATGCTGGGGGCAGAAACAGGGTACAGCAGTGCTCCAGAAAATGCAAAAAAGGGAAAATGGAAAATATGGAATCATCCCCAGTCTCACTATCCAAAATATAACCCCTGTTACCACTCCAGATATTTCTTTTCAGGATTTTTTTTAGGATTATTTTTTAAAATCAGCTTTATTGAGAAGCATACATTTCCAGATATTTTTTGATATTCAAAGGTAGAGCTTTTCATTCCTAATAAATAGGTATCAAGCATACAGAAGTCAAGCACTGTGCTCGACGAGGGGAGAGCGCAGTGAACGTGAGCGGGACGCTCCTGCTCTCACCGACCGATGCTGCGGTGGAGGAGGAGGGCGCTCGCCAGACAACCACACACAGAGGTGATCGAGAAGGCGGTGGTTCTGCCCCCCGGGGGACAGGTGGCAGTGTCTGGAGACATCCTGGTTCTTACAGCCGGAGGGTACTACTGGCACCTGGTATGCACAGACCAGGGACGCTGCTAAGCACCCCACAAGGCACATGGCTGCCTCCCGCATAAAGAATTATCTGGCCCCAAATGTCAGTGGTGCCAGGCCCCGACAGACGCTACCAAATGTACAAGCACAACTGTGGCAAGTGCTAACGACAGGGACGCAGGCCCAGAAGAGCCCTGCCAGGGACGGGACCCGGTCGGAAAGGTCAGGGAGGAGGTGCTGCAGTCAAGACCCGAGGGAAGAGGAGGGAGGCGAGCACCGCTGGCCGGGAAGAGCAGTGGACAGTTCCCACCGTCCAAACAGGCCCCAGCAACCGACGTGCCCGCGGGCCCCACTCCCACTGCCCTGAACAGAGCGTTATCCTCCCTTCTGCTCTTGGGATCAGACGGGTGAAAAATGGTAACACATGCTGCCTGCACTGTTACATACTAAGTCTCAGCACAGCTTGTGTCAAACAAGGGACTGGCTAATGTACCCCTATGTGGTCAACGGGAACACAGTAACCATGGGAGTGCTCACTGGTCACGCAGTATGTCGCCGTCCTGGTTAGGGTAGAAAGCAAGCTTGAAAATCCGATTCATCACACTGCGCTCAATGGCCAGCTGGGCGTCCTGAAGCTGCTCCTCGCTCGCGTTCTGCCATATGACGTCCTGGGCCATCGCGCCATAGAGGAACTGCAGAAAATCTTCTACCTGAGCAGTTTTATCATCAGCTGCTGTGAGTTGCTGAAAGTCTCCAATGCAAAATAATAATTTTTTAAATACACTATCTGAATAACTTTAAAAAGGAAATTACAGAAATCATTTTAATAACTAGCTATGCAGATACTATTCTCTTAAAGCCGAAAGTATCTGGATATGGTTTATTTTAGAAGAATATGTGGCCAAATCATTAAAATCATGAGAAAGGTTAAGAAACATGCAATGCAAAAGTAGAAGAGCAAGGGGTTTGTTATAAAAATGACATACTTGGACTAATGTATAGAATTGCTGAATCACTATACGATATACCTAAAGCTAATATGACACCGTACATTAATTATAATGGTATTTTAAGTATAAATGTTAAAAAAATAAAAATTTAAAAGATTTTAATGATACGCTTTATTTTTAAATATGAGAAGAATTTTGTGGATCCAAAACCTTACCCAATTTGCCCAATTTCGTATAAACTACAGATATTCGATCCATGGTAAAAATGAAATTTACTGGTTCCACATCAAGGTTTAATGATTAAGAATCCATAAAACATCTGGGAATTTAAGGGACTACTCTTAGACATGCAACTACTCAAACCAGCAATACAAAAATTTCCGAATTTCCCCACTAACACATGGCTGAAAAGATGCTTAATCTAAAGGTCTTTGGTTACCATGAATGAATTCCCTGATCTTCTTTTCTTTGCTCTCAAGCAGCAACCTCACACAGACAGTGGTGAAGTAACGATTGGCCACCTCTTTGTCCCGCAACACCCGCTGAAGTAGCCTCTCCAGGTGGGCCTGTGTGGTCTGCAGTCCTTGCCGACAGCGAGTGAGATAAGCAATATAGGGCGCCCTTTTCCTAAAAGGAAACAGACTTTGCAGGACATCACATACATACAGTGAGTGCACACTTTCTTGGAGACGAAGAGCCCTATTTTTTCTTAAAGAAAGAATATGACCTGGGGCGCCTGGGTGGCTCAGTGGGTTAAAGCCTCTGCCTTGGGCTCAGGTCATGATACCAGGGTTCTGGGATCGAGCCCCACATCAGGCTCTCTGCTCAGCAGGGAGCCTGCTTCCTTCTCTCTCTCTCTCTCTGCCTGCCTCTCTGCCTACTTGTAATCTCTGTCAAATAAATAAATAAAATCTTAAAAAAAAAAAAAAAAGAATATGACCTCACAGACTTTGCTTTTATGAATTAGCCACATCAGGCTGCAGACAGCTGTCTTGAGGGCTAATCACGCTGCCAGCTCAAGGAACAGAACCATTCATTCTGCATGTTGGTGAAGAAGAACACCTACAGGGTTAAACGCTTAGCTGCCTAACTCACGACATATTACTAAGTCCCCTGGCATCCTTGATCTATTTCATATTGGCCCATGGTCTCCCTGCTGGCAGGACCTCACACTTCACAGGAAACTGATTGCTACAGAAGACTAAAACAACAAAATACAGGTTAATATACCACTAGATCATTAAACATATCATCGACAATTTGCTTATACTCTAACTGTAGCGATCACTAGAGTGCCCATCCCCTAAGCCTGGGGGCCTCGTCATCTCCCAGGAATCTCACTGACGTTCTTCTCCGGAAGTGTTGGCAAAGGCAGGCAGCAGACAGGAGGCAGCAATTTTTAGGCTACACTTGCTTTACTGCTCTAGGGAAGTAGTTTTTCCGGTCAACCCCAAGAAAAGGAGCAGGATATCCTAGTTCTCCAGGCCTCACCTCTGCGAACACTGCTTCTGTGCACAGCTGAAGGAAAGGGCACTTCTCTGTGAGAGCTGCTCATTTACAACTACATTTCCAGATAAATATCCAAATGTGTTCCTTGGAAATCTACACCCAGGTAAACACAGCCCAGGATGCCACTGTAAGCCTAGATTCACTTGTGAAATAAAGACAGGGAAGAAGATCCTTGCCCCCGGGTGACAGATGCAGGAGGCTAGGGTAGTTACCTGTAGTCCTCCGCGATAGAGGCCAGCAGTTTTCTGCAAGTTCTGTTATCAAAGCGGCACACACAACGCATTGTTTCTTGAAGTTGAGCCATTAAGTTCTTATCTTGTAAATTAATTGCTTCAGCTATTTGAACTTTTAAGAAGCATACAATTTCATTGTCTAAACAAAAAAAAAGAGAGAGAATTGTTATTGCCGACAACTTCCACTGCCCGCCAGCCCTCAGCCTCTGGGATGTCAGTTCCGCTCTACCAGGGATCAGTAGAACTAAGCAGCCCTGCCCCTCACTCTAATGAAGCACCAGGAATCAAAGTGCCCTTACCTGATGCTAATACAAATACACTAATGGAACCACATGGAACTGCTACATAGCTTACATAGGTTGAATACAGGCAGTCTCATATGGTTCAACCTATAAATACAGGAAAAACCTACCTTCTGGGTCTGTATGGTCCGGTAAACCGTTCCTTGTTGAATGGGTGAGCACTGGGAAAGCAACAGAATCCGCAGAGCAAAGAGCAAGTCTCAGTTTCTTTTTTGCGTCTCTGAGGAATCAGTCAAAAGTACATTAATTTCTTTTTTTTTTTTTTTTAAGATTTTGTTTATTTGAAAGAGAGAGCACAAGCGGGGCTCGATCCCAGGATGGCAGGATCACGACCCAAGCCGAAAACAGCCACCCAACCGAATGAGCCACCCAGGTGTCCCAAAAGTATGTTAATTTCTTTATGCAGAGAATGGTCACACTTTATGAACACTCACCATATAAATTAATATGCTACCTCAGGACTCAAATGTTTCAAGAGGTCATAAATAACAGATAATTTTTTATTTACTGACTCCTCACTTAAAGGAACAGTCTTTCACAGGAGCAAGGCTATAAAAATGCCCTGGGCAAGGCTCATTCTGTAAAGTCACCACAATCAGTCAAACAACAAATCCTTTGGACCCTGTAACATACACTGAGTCTCTATGAGGGCACTATGAGGAGTATGCAAAAGGGGCCTTATGCCAGGGTCTGCAGGGGCCACAGAAGTCCCCAGAGCCATCTCACCACCCACACCAAGAAGGCCCTTCACCACATCTCTTGAGAAAGGCTGATCCTGCGGCAGAGGAGCTCACCGCCTGACAAGAAGCCCTTCCCACCGCTCTACCGTGTGAAACGGCAGCTGACCCTGCCACCCGTTCAGTCTCCCCCAGCATTTCTCACTTTGCCAGGAAGCTTGGTGTGGGCAAAGGGACGGCCACTTGTGTCATTTTAATCACTTGACATGGCCCCTGCGGGCCCATGAGGTGGTTGTTTTTTCATCCCTGAATTAAAGCCTTTGCTACACGGCATCCAGAGTGAAGCAGTCTCTTCCGGACACAGCATTCCGTCCTTATCTCTCTGCTCCATACATTCACCTGGTGGCCTAATGAATCATCTGACTTGAAGTGACTGCAGTGGCGATAAAAAGCCCAGAGCCTCAAATTCGAAATCCCGTCAAAGAAATACCTGTACGAGAAAGCAGAATCCTGAGGGTGGGCCGCCTGGCTCGCGGAGTCCGGGAGATCGTCGGCCGAGATGTTCTGCAGCGTCTCCTCCCGAGGAGAGTCATGTGCGCTCTCACCGTCGCCCATGACCTCTGCGCAAACCCATCCCCCAAGAGAGGACAGAAGCGGGTTAACCTGGAGGAGTCTCGCATGAGGTGTTCAGAGCTACTCGACCATAAATTAGCACTGTGCTTTACAGTTCTTTACAGTTCTTCAAAAAAAAAAGCAAGCGGGGCGCCTGGGTGGCTCAGTGGGTTAAGCCTCTGCCTTCGGCTCAGGTCATGATCTCAGGGTCCTGGGATCGAGCCCCGCATCGGGCTCTCTGCTGGGCAGGGAGCCTGCTTCCTCCTCTCTCTCTGCCTGCCTCTCTGCCTACTTGTGATCTCTGTCTGTCAAATAAATAGATAGAATCTTAAAAAAAAAAAAAAAAAAGGCAAGCAAGCTAGCTCGCTTAAACCAGCTGACAGCAGATCACAGGGGCAGGTGTCACGAAGAGAATGACTTTTACCTTCTCTAACAATCTTAACCCAAGGCGATGAAAGTCTGTGACTTAACAGATAATGCTTTAATCAGAACTGCTGCACCACAGAACCAAGAGGGGCCTCACAAATCATCTTACGTAACCACCTCGTGTTATAGACATGGAATCCTGCCCCAGAAGAAAGCGGCCTGCTGCGGAGCCCTCAGCTACCTGGTGGCCGAGGTGAACCCTGCCCTCAGCTCCCCCTCAGCTCTTTACTAGGGATGTTCCCACTGCCCAAACGATGAGCTGAGACCGATTCACAAATGCAGCCACAACTGATCTGTGGCTCCCGCAGCTGTTTCTATGTTTTTAATTAACCAATTTAGAGAATACACTCATGTATAAAATCAAAAGGAATAAAAATTCATTACTATAATAAAGATACTGTGCTTACATGGGACAACTACCTTTATTAGGAGATATTTCAAATGCTTCAGGGAAGAAAAGGAAAAAATACATAGAGAAAATGCAGCCAAATGTTAACAACTGATAAAGTCCCAGGTAGAGGGAATATGGATCTTCACTATACTAGTCAACTCTGTCCTTTGAAACTTTTCAAAATAATATGCACGGGAAATTCATCTCTACTCTGGCTGTCCTTTATGCTCCCTATGAGTTCTCCCTGAAGCCAACTCACATTACTGGTCAGATTCTCCCAGGGACAGTCTGCGCACATACAAGCAGAAACACGTGCAGGGTGCCTGGGTGGCTCAGTGGGTTAAGCCTCTGCCCTCGGCTCAGGTCATGATCCCAGGGTTCTGGGATTGAGGCCTACATCAGGTTCTCTGCTGAGTAGGGAGCCTGCTTCCCCCCCCTCTCTCTCTGCCTGCCTCTCTGCCTGCTTGTGATCTCTCTCTGTCAAATAAATTTTTAAAAAAAAATTTTTTTTTAAGATTTTATTTATTTATTTGGCAGACAGAGATCACAAGTAGGCAGAGAGGCAGGCAGAGAGAGGAGGAAACAGGCTTCCTGCTGAGCAGAGAGCCCGATGTGGGGCTCAATCCCAGGACCCTGGGATCATGACCTGAGCTGAAAGCAGAGGCTTTAACCCACTGAGCCACTCAGGCGTCCCTAAAAAAAAAATTTTTTTTTAAAGAAACATGTACAGTATACAATTTATGCTTTTATATACTTTTCTTTCCTCTTACTTTATTTTAGGGATTATATCGTATTTTTCTGACAGCTATTCAAAGTAGTCATTAAAAAGCTACTTATTCAGAACATTTCGATGTGATACCAAAGGTAGAACACTTGACTGGGAAACACAGGTTTGAAATGTGTGGGTCCACTTATACACTGTTTTCTTTTTTAAGACTTTATTTTTAAGTATTTTCTACATTCAACATGGGGCTTAAACTCTCAATCCCAAGGTCAAGAATCACTTGCTCCTCTGACTGAACCAACCAGGCACTCCTACATGGTATTTTTTTTTCCAATAAAAACATGCAGTACAGTGAACGTATTTTTCTCTTATGATTTTCTTAACAACGTTGTCCTTTCTCCAGCTTACTTTATTGTAAGAACACAGTATATAATAACATATAACACGCAAAATACGTCTTAACTAACTGTTCATGTTGTTAAGGCTGCCAGTCAACAGGCTATCACAGTTGTTGAGTTTTTGGGGAGTCAAAAGTCACATAGAAATTTCTAACTATGTGGGAGGTTGGTGCCCCTACCCACTCATCCCCACACCCTCCACTTCAGGGTCAACTGTATTCAAATCTTTATCATGATGATCACCTGTACTTTCATAGCTCGCCATTGCTCCTTCACTGGGGCTGGTTCGCTTAATGGCATTCCTGTATTTGTCCAGAATATCCTCAGCGACCTGAGCTTGCGCACTGAGTCTAGGGCTGGGATCATCTGCAGGAAAAGGAGAGTGAGAGAATCAGCTCCCCTTGGTTTGTAGCAATTCTGATGTTAGTACGACACCAGTAGCATGATCCCAAAGGCAGATTAGGAGGTAAGACTTAAAAAAGAGCACATATCTCGGTGTTAAGAGGCACCATGCAGCTGCCTGCTCATCCCGCTTCGCGGTCTCAGGGCTTGCCCAAGCAGGAACTGGGAGGATTAGCTCCACCTTCTCATCATTGCCAAAATTCTGCATGACAGTGTCGGGAAGCTCGGTGCAGACTACATGGGTGATGGGTTTCTAAAGTGCTTCCGCTCAAGTTACTGTTATTATCAGTTCAAGCTAATGGAACTTCCAACAATGCATCTTTATATGCAGATTCATGTATGCAGACATCTCCATGCTAAAAAGGAGGGGGGAAAGTACCAAATTTAAAATTAAACCCTTTTAAATAATAATTATTTAAAAAAATGCCTTCCTCCATTCTTCCTATATGACTCTCTCTACACCACATTTGACAGCTCCAGGTATCAGTAATCCGTCTTACTGAATCTCATGGTGGCAGTGCACCTGCTAGCAGAGCGCACTTTTGTGCCTGCGACGGTGTGAGAAGCCCTCCGAGACACGGAGAAAAAGTTTATCACCATCACGGATGTAGCACTGTTTACTGTCAGGACCATTATCCTGTCAGCAAAATCAGTGCATCAAAATATGTTCCTGGAGTCTAAGATGGCAGAGTCATCAAGGCAAAGGGCTGCTACAGATCTACGGGACAAAATCAAGTTCTATAGTGAGGTAGATCTAGACCAAGCAGGTAACCCCAAATGTCCACATTCTGGTAGAATCCCATTTTTCAGAAAGTCTAAAAACACATAAAAAAAAAAAAACCCAACACACTAGATTGTGTGTGTGTGTGTGTGTGTGTGTGTGAATAGCAGCTAATAATAATAGCAGCTAACATTTACTGAGCACTTATTGAGCACTTACCACGTGCCAGGAACTGTGCTAAGCACCTTATATGAACAATCTCAATTAATCATCACAACGACCCTACAGGGAGGTACTGTTACCACCTCCATTTACGGACAAGGAAAGCAGGTACAGAGAGGGTCAGCAGTACGCTCATGGGCTCTTCTGTTTCCATGGGGAAAAAAAAATTTAGTATCCATGTCTCTGTAAAACTGCAGTAAACTGTAGAGAAAGAGGATTTCCAAACTAATTTAATCTTTCTGCCGTAATGGTATTAGAATGCATGAGAAGAGAATCCTAATAAAATCCGATCTTTAAAATGTAAACCGATAAAACTTTTCTATCATTAGAAAATCTTTCTTTGCTATTGGTTTTGAGTGCTGCTGAGTGTTCTGAAAAAGGAACAATAAAATTTGGCTAACCATAGGGAAAGCCATAACGTTGCTTATAACCTTTATTTCTAAACCATTAATAATTTTATCCCAGAAAAGTAATGAAAACAAAATATGCTATATATACGAAGCTGTGAGCAATATTTTCATCGTAAAAAAACTGGATACAATTCAGGTATCCAAAAGCAAGAAAACATTCACAATGTTATCAAATCATATGACAGGTTATTTGTGAGCCAATACAAATTATTAAAACCAACCACATCTACTAGAAACTGGAGAGGGTTTATGAACTAACATTTAGTAAAAGAAGAATATAAAATTACACAATACTCTGATTCAATCATGAAAAAGCCATGTACTGATATGGAAAGATTGGGAAAGAACATGAAAAAAAAGATAGGGTAATCTTCAACACATCATTAATTAGGACTGGGCAGAAATGTTTGCACTAGTAGGGAAGCTAAATTGCCTGAATCAAACACAAAGAAAATGAAATAAATACCTCATGAAAAAAACTTACTCTCCTTAGCTCCTAGATGAGGCACCAAGAACCAAGAAAAACATTTGCCCAAAGACGCAAGCAAAAAATTAATTTATAACTTCCCCAGTTATTAATTTAACATTTAAAAAACTCGAGATTTCCTTTAGAGTATTTCACTCCATAAACACTGGTGAACTCATAATCACTAGGAATACGGTATATGTTTCCAACTCTTCTCAATCAGACCGTAGGCTCCTGAAGAATAGGGGTCATGTGATTTGGCTGAATAACCACAACACTTAGCACAGTGCCTGGCATGAGTCAGATGTTCAACAAGTATTTGCTGACTGAGTAAGACAGGCTTGACCGCTCTCAGCAGGGAACACTGGCCTAGACACAGCTCCTGCTCTTCAAAACCCTTCATTCCAGGAGAGTCACTGCACCAGACAAAGCAGGGATGTATGCTAGAGACCACGGAAATATATCCAAATACATGCAACCAGATACCAGAATAACATGCATTAAAATGGGATTCTACCTGTACTACGCTGAGCTATTTGAGGAGGATGTTCTTTGGAAACCTATACTATTTTTTAATAAAAATCTTCATTTTAATGTAGTAGGATAACATAGTTGAAAATCAAGATGAGAAAAAAAGAGGTGAGAAATTAATTTCCAGTCTAGATGCTCTACAGCCATCGGAAACAGTACAAAGCTATCCAACTCAAGGTGGGGTCACTAACACTACTTCTCAAATTCATTCCTATAAGGATGCTCGTTCATAATGTGCCAAACAGAAGCCGCAAAAACACAAATACTGAGTAAGGTAAGAACCCAATCCCTAGTTGTGTTTTCCTTGGGTCAGATAGCAATGTTAAAATGATTCAAGCCGTAAAAAATTAGTGAAGTGTATAAATTTATGATACTGTTTGAACACTTTATCACAAAAAAAGGAAATGATTAGGTAGAATGGAATTTCACTGTGATCCTGAATAATCAAGAACTACAGAAGGGAATAAATTTAGAATTCTATGATCAACGTGAGAGAAAGCTATCTGACCAATGATCCAAAGATGGGGCATGCATCGCACTAAAACCATCACCACACTTCCCTAAGAGGCCCCGTGTGGCATGGTCCCACTGGGACGTCGAGTTGTCGGGTGTGCCTAGAGGCTCAGCAGCGGGGGCCTCATCAGAAACAGAAGTTATGATAATGAGGATGAGGATGGCGGTGGCAGTCTGCAGGAAGAGCACACGGAGGTTCCCTGCGGCCACCACCGGGAAGCCACAGAGCTATGAAGAACACACTCCCCACTGCACACACACAGACACACTCTTCTAAAAAGGCAGCGCTTACGGCGCCCAAGAAACAGTGCTATGAAATATGTGCTCTGGGAATGAAGGAGCCAGGAAGTCCACGGTCTACAAACCTGTGAGTGTTGAGAATCTGTCAGGCCCCACATCATCTTTGTCTTTTTCTTGTTTTTCTTTCTTTCTAAATGGTATAGGAGCTGGAAATTAAATAAAGTCAGTAGCGTGACACATAACATACTGCACTACTTGGAAGACAGCAGTCATTTTGGAGTATTAACTGGTGTGCCAACATTTCTAAGTGAAAGGAAGGTGAAAAGTTTAAAAGCTAAGAAATCCTGAGTGTCAACGAATAACCATTCTTAAAACAGCACTGAAGGTTCTTAAAGAAGCTCTCAGGATCTGCTCTGGGGTCACCGGCCACAGGAAGAATGAATTAATTCGAATCTGTTGGGACTCAGTCAAAACCACAGCCTCTTCACCTCTGCTGGAAAACACCACATTCAAAGCTCCGAGCCTCAATCTCTCATCAAGGGGGCTTGAGTGCAGCTGAGAGCAGTGCTCCTCAGCTCCCGGGCGCCACGGTGCCAAGAAGAGGCCTTCGGGAGAGGTCCCCAGCCTCGCTCCTAGATGATCTCTCCTTGCAGGAAGAGATGCTTTTGCCAACTCAAATCTCAGTATCTACTGCTACAATGCCAGGCTATTCACCCCACCCCCCCCAAAAAGCAAACAATTTTATACAACTGGCTTCCAAAATAAACACTCACTAATATTCAAGATATAAACATTCTCAATGAACATAAAAAGTTAAGTTTACTCCAGGAATGTAAAGGATGAATTTTCAATGTTTAATTACCAATAGCATCCCTTTTTCCTGCAGTAATTATTAGCAATACATATTGTCAAAAGTCCTACGTTTACTCTTAACGGCATATGATATTTAAACAACCATGACCTGCCTGATTTCCATTTATGAAGCCACTACCACTTCCTGCAAAGAACAAGAACTATCATTTCTAAAGGTTTGCCTTTAGCATTCACCTGAGTGAAACCATTTTCTATGCTCTCAAAACGGCTACAAACTTAGGCCCAGCAAACCTCACAGATGAGGTGACATGCTGGCTCTCCGGAAGAGATTTGGGGACTTTGCTACTCGTTGCTAATATAACTCTAATATTTTATAAAATTACCTTTAGGCATGGCAGAAACAAAACGTTTTCTCCACCAAGGTCTGTTCCTGTCTGATTTCTCATCATCGCTATCTTTGCGTTCTTCAGTCTGTAGAAAAAGTTTGATGCTTTATTTGGAGTTGGACAGCAGGATAAATTACTAGAGAAAGGATTTCAGTTTGTCTGTGAAAATCAAAAACCGCTCTTGTTTGTCTTAAAAGAAAAACTGTTCTTATTGCTGTACAGGAAACTTCTGAAACATGGAAGTATACCTTTTAGGCACCAGACTATATTCTGCTTGAGGGTAGGTACTATCACATTAAATCAAATCGCAAGTAAACCAAAACCTTAACACAGAGCCTAGCACAAAGTAGGCACTCAGTGAACACTTCTGAAAGGAGTGAGCACAACGCACATGAAGTCTAGAGGGGTGGCAGAGATGAGACAGTAGTAGTAGCAACAAAACTGAGTATGGACTGTGTGCCAAATACCGAATGCTGAGGATACATGTTATTTCATTTAAACCTCATAGTAGCCTTAGGAGATAAATAATACTATTATGTCCTTTTATAGATGTGAAATAAGGGGCTAAAAAAAGTCATCTCCCTATCTTCCCCAAAGTTCTATAGCCTGCCTGTCGAAGAGCTGGGACTCAAACCCAGATGCAGACAATTTTACAGTTCATGTTTTGATCTCCAATTAGAGTGAGTTATTAAAATCACATGGCAGGGGCGCCTGGGTGGCTCAGTTGGTTAAGTGTCTGCTGTTGGCGCACGTCATGACCCCAGGTCCTGGGATCAAGTCCTACATGGAGCTCCCTGCTCAGCGGAGAGCCTCCTTCTCCCTCTCCCTCTGCCTGCCGTTCTGCCTACTTGTGCTATCTCTGTTGAATAAATAAATAAAATCTTTAAATGGGGGGGGGGCACCTGGGTGGCTCAGTGGGTTGGGCCTCTGCATTCAGCTCAGATCATGATCTCAGGGTCCTGGGATTGAGCCCCATGTCGGGCTCTCTGCTTGGTGGGGAGCCTGCTTCCCCCTCTCTCTGCCTGCCTGCCTCTCTGCCTACTTGTGATCTCTGTCAAATAAATAAATAAAATCTTAAAAAAAAAAAATCACACGTCAAAGAGCTGAGACTATATTTCCTTTACTAGCCTATCAAGTGACCCCAGACAAATCATTTAATTTCTCATCTTGGAAACTGTGAGGTTTAAATGAAATTAGATACAAAATTGCTTGGAGAAAAGTTCAAAGTGTCATAAAAATGCAAAATACATTACAAAACCAAAACAGTATAGGTTTCCCATGGGTTACCGTTGGGGACAAACTAGACTGACAGATCATCTTTAATCATGACTGCTGTCCATCCTTAACTCTGAGATTTATATATACTGTGTTAATCTAACATATGAAGAGAACCTGGTAGATAGAACATTAAAGCTGACCACAACCAGCAAAATTCTTCTAGATGGCCTGTGTCCCGTACCTCTCCTCTTGAGGAGTCCTTACTCGGGGATGAAGATGATGAGTGAGGTGCAGCCACCAAAGAAGTAGCACCAATGGCTGCAGATGGAGGGAGTTCTCGCTCTTCATTCCCTGGACGCCGGTTCCAGCTGGGGTCACTCATGGGTCGCCGGACAGATGATACTATATCAGAGCTCCTGCTGCGAACTAATCTCTCAGGGTAAGAATGCCTTTGCTTGAATGCCTCCATTTCAGCTGGAGTTAACATATGGGAACCAAAGTTCGGCAACCTGGCCTCATTTCCTCCCACAGCTCCTTCCAGGATTGGGGGATCTGGTGGTGGATGCGACGGCCTGGCATAATGAACCTTTGGCCTTACCACAGCAGAAGCCCCTAGAACACAGGGGAAAAGAAGTTTGCAACTGAGATACAACTGATTCAACAAAGGCATCAACAAAAGATTTTGGTTCTGTTCTTCTGCCTAGGATAAGAGTCAAAAAGCTCATTTGACTAGTTTACCTTCATGTGAAGACAGCGGATCAAACATGGCAAGTACAGACTCGGACTGAGAAGGAGGAGAGGTCAGCTGGTGGGCGCCTAAAATAAACAGGCATGCTATGCTGTAAGACCAAATCAGAACTCATCACTCAGTAAGAGTTTCTACACAGTGAAAAAAAAACTTCAACAGTTTTTCTTTTCTTTTTTTTTTTTTTAAGATATATTATTTGGGAGAGAGTACGCACAGTGGGGAAGGGGGAGAGGGGGAGAGAGAGGGAGAGAATCCCTAGCAGACTCCATACCCAGTGCAAACCCCATGCAGGGCTTGATCTCACGATCCTGAGATCACAATGTGGGCTGAAATCAAGAGTCGGATGCTCAACTGAGTGACCCAGATGCTCCCCCCAGTTTTACTTTTCTGATCAACAGAACTTGAGGGGCATGTCAGAAAAAAAGAGAATCTAATAAATATCATATTCTGATTACTTCAAATTCATGGTATGTTTTTACCTACATACATGGATTTTAATGACACTTAAGTGGTCTAGCATTGCATGTTAATCAGTTTTAGTGGCCAAATTGTATTATAGTTAATGCAAAGAGCAGAGCTAAAATATGTAGATCAAAATTTTCAGAATGTCACAACTGCCCTGAGGCTCACCTTCTTTCCACCTATAAAAATAAGGACAAAAAATAATATTAATAGGGCGCCTGGGTGGCTCAGTGGGTTAAAGCCTCTGCCTTCGGCTCAGGTCATGATCCCGGAGTCCTGGGATCGAGTCCCGCATCAGGGTCTCTGCTCAGCAGGGAACCTGCTTCCTCCTCTCTCTCTGCCTGCCTCTCTGCCTACTTGTGATCTCTCTGTCAAATAAATAAATAAAATCTTTAAAAAATAATAATAATAATATTAATAATAATAAGGGCAGGGGTGCCTGGGTGGCTCAGTCAAGGAAGCGTCTGCCTTTGGCCCAGGTCATGATCCCTGGGTCCTAGGATTGAGCCCCGAGTCAAAACTGTTTCTCCCTCTTGTCACTCCCCCTGCTTGTGTTCTCTCTTTCTCACTCTCAAATAAACAAAATCTTTAATAATAATAATAATAATAATAATGGCAATATTACCTAGAAGGAGTATAAATAAAAAGTTGTAGAATTTGAAATTCTTATACTGCTCTAGGCAAATGAAATTTATAAAAGTACTCCTAACAAAAATGAATAATACTATATTACACCATAAAACAGACTTGAACTACTCTCAGCTACAGAGTAAAAATGAATCCTCTAAGCATATGTCCACACAAATAAAATCAGAAATATTAAAACAGGTAAGTATGCAGAGGATAAAACTTTCAGATATATAAAAGAAACTGTTCCTCTAGGGGTGCCCGGGGGATTCAGATGGTTAAACATCCAACTCTTGATTTCAGCTCAGGTCATGATTTCAGGGTTGTGAGACTGAGCCCCACTTAAGATTCTCTCTCTCCCTTTGCCCCTCCCCACCTCGCCCCCAGCCCACACCAGCAATCAAGTGTGCTCTCTCTCTTTAAAAAAAAGGAAACTTATTCTAAACTTTTTGAACTCTTTAATGCTAATGAATGACAGTTCTTTGATTTTATGCTTTTTGATTTTTCTTTGGTTCTATATATTTACCTTCCTCTATTAAAATTATAAAAATAGTACATTATTATGAAAGATAGCTTAGAATATCAGTTTTAAAATTTTGGTCTTAAGACACTTCTATATTCTTAAAAATTATTGCCCTGAAGAGCCTATACATGTTGGTTATATCTACCAATACTTACCATATCATAAATTAAAACTGAAAACAAATATGTATTTATATATTAATTCATTTAAACACATCTGTTAAATGGTAATACAAATAACCCTTTTAAATGAAAAAAATAACTATTTTTCAAAATAAAAAAATAACAAGTAGAGTGACACTGTTTTAAATTTTTACAAATTCCTTTAATGAACAGAGCTGGATTCTCATATGAGCTTCTGCTTTCCATCTGTTGCAATACATATTTTGATTGAAGTATATAAAGCTGGCCTTACACAGATATGTAGTTAGAAAACGGAAGATATTTTAATAGCCTTCTCAGATAACCGTGCACATTCTTCTATGATACAACACTGAATCTTGATTAGTAGTTTTTAAAGGTTAGCTACAATTAGGAATTGGAAAGCAAATCAATGAACTTTTACTCTGTTACATTAAAATTAATTGGTCTGTCTTCTACTTTAAATGATTTCTATAACATCATACACTGATCACCTGGAAAATACTGATTCAATTAGATACGTAGATCTTCACATGTTGACACATTTCAATATATAATATCAAAAAATTACATTCTCATCAGAAAAAAAACACCAATCTCATCAGAAAAGTCTTTAAATATCAGTAAGCTGTCAAGCTCATGAAGGTGGATACAAATTTTCTGCAATTGTCATTTTTATCTGGAAGCCTGAATTTTATCACTGGCAACAAACTCTGCCGGTTGTTTTCCTTGAAGTGATAGGCTCCCTTTTTTAATATTCAAGAAATGCCTGCCAAATACCCAAATATGAGTAACTACAGTTTGTCAGTCCTTCTTTCAAGTAAAAATGGTGTGTCATGAAAGACAAACAAGAGAAGAAATAGCTAGTTAAGCTCACAGCTCCGATAACCATCTAAGTGTTTTTCTTTAAGATACTTTGCATTTCAGACTGCAGCAGAAATGCATTAGGAGGAGGCCCCTGGGTGGCTCAGTGGGTTAAAGCCTCTGCCTTCGGCTCGGGTCAAGATCCCAGGGTCCTGGGATCAAGCCCCGCATCGGGCTCTCTGCTCAGCGGGGAGCCTGCTTCCCCCTCTCACTCTCTGCCTATCTGCCTACTTGTGATCTCTGTCAAATAAATAAATAAAATCTTAAAAAACAAAACAAAAAACCATTTTTTATGAGAAAGAAAAAGTATCTAAAACCCCAGCACATAAAACCACTGTCAGCATTCTGGTATTTCTTTCCTGTGCTTTCTCTATGATAGGTCTTTTTTTTTTTTTTAATTTTAAAAAAAGATTTTATTTATTCATTTGATAGACACAGAGAGAGAAGAAACACAAGCAGGAGGAGTGGGAAACGGGGAGAAGCAGGCTTCCCGCTGAGCAGGGAGCCCGATGTGGGGCTCCATCCCAGGACCCTGGGATCGTGACCTGAGCCGAAGGCAGACACTTAGCGACTGAGCCTCCAGGCGCCCCTGATAGGTTTTTTAGTGTTTTATTATATTACATATGAAATTCTTCAGGATAAATTTTCCAAGAGATACTATGTTCTAGCATTTCTAGAGTTTCAAGTTATTTCATATGCTTTTAAAGGATTTTAAAAAAACATCCACAAAACAAAAGCAAAACAGCCGCATAAATTATAAGTGGGTGCATCAAAATTCACTCAGCAATTCTATTTTCCAATGCTTAGGTTGTTTCTCATTTTCTGCCAACAGGGAAGCTATGAAGAACATCAATGTAAATGCTACAAAGAACATAAGACTTTCTGCATACACAGAACTGTTTCCTGATGACTGATTCCTAACGTAGGCTAACTGAACCAAATTTAGTTTGTAAATTTCCTTTCTTTTAGGGCCTGAACTCATGACCCTGAGATCAAGACCTGAGCTGAGACCAAGAGTTGGATGCTTAACCAACTGAGCCACTCAGGCACCCCTGGTTTATGAATTTTCAAGGCCTTACATATGCACTGCCAAATTATACCCCAAAGTGCTCTACCAACTGATATTATCACCAGTAAAATTAAAAGACTGCCAGTTTGAATGTGATCATTTTTAAGTCGTTCTCCTCTCCCCTTCTTACCATGAGTTACTTCATCCATGTCTGGACTAGTGACAGAATCTTTACCCCCAAAGTCAGAGCTACACTCGGATCTCAGATCTTCAATCTTATTGGGAATATCCTCAGAGGTTGCACTTATGCCTTTAAATAAATAAATAAGGTAAAAAATAAACAGCAAGAAGAACAAAATAACCACACGAAAAGTATATGAAGTTTGGAGAAATGTAAATATTCTCAAAATCTGTATGCCCCAGTGCTAGACGAGCAAGATGTTTGGTATCAGACCCTTTACTGTACAAGCGCCTACGTGCGCTTACCTTGATTTGTACGGCCCAATCACAAGTATCATGTGGTATCTAAATACAGTAGCAGAAGCCACCAAGAACAGAATTAGGGAACACACACAGACTGTTGGCCAATTACGTCAACAGGCTCTATAAAGCCACACGTTACGTTCTCAGAGATTTAAGGTTCCATGGAAATAATTCTGTTTCCTGGAAATTCCTCAACTCTTAAATAAAACATATTTCTTTGTTATCAATTTTATAAATGGAGAGGTGGGAACACATCTGGCAATCCTTATTCCTTAAAACAAGACAGACATACCCGACACAACACTGAGGCCTGGTGTGCTGGGGCGGGAACTGACCTCCCTGACATCTGTATCATCAGACGTGCTGCCTAGTCCAGAGCAGCTCTCCAGCTCTTGTAGACGCTCCTCCTGCTTTAGATCTGGGGCCTCTAAACAGAAGACATGAGGTGCCACATTAGTGATTCCGTTAGCACGCCGCAGTTTCAGCTTGTGACCCACATGAGGGAAGCTACCAGAATGTGAATGAAATCACTGTAAACAGATTTCTAAGTCTGGGCCAGTTAGCAAAGTTGGTTAGATCGAGTGTTAAAGAAGCTGAGGTTGTGATTTTCATTCCAGTATAGGCCAGTTGTTGTGCAAAGGTGAAGACTCTGCCTGTAGATCACTAATCTCATAAAATATGCTATTGGTTAAGAAGTAAACTCAATAAGAGAATACAAAATAGCTTAACATTAAACCAAACATTTTCTAAAAAATAACTTCTACGGGTACTCAATAGACAGTAAGCTAATCCTACTGTCTCCTTATGTAAAGGGCAGCATATCTGAGTCCATTAATACTATAAAACATATTAGAATCACTTAATTATTCTTGAGCCAAGTAAATCAGATAGAAGGTTATTCAGACATATAGTTACTTAAATTTGCATTCTGGTAGTTGACATTTCATTTTCTGAAAGCAAAGTTTTATCTTCATAATCAGAATACCAAAAAAAGGAGAAATGTAATTTTTAAGAAAAGAGAAAGTACAAAACACTTTATATACATTTATAATAATCCTGTACAAAATAATTCTTAAGACTTGAGAGTCTCAATTTCAGTACATTTCAAAAATATAATAGCTATCTTTTAAAGGGTCAAGTTCTCCCTGGGATGAATCTAGGCATGCTTACCAAGCATCCAACCGCTCAGGGTTCAAGTTGTACTGCTATTCCTATTTTCTGATGAGTTAGTGGGAGATACTGAACTGAGTGTCCCACATAGAACTCTGGTGAGTTGCTACCAAATACTCAAAAATAACTGAACACACAGTCAAAAAGCACCTGCCATCTTAGCCTATGCCAACCAACACTGCATTTTTTTCTTGATGGACAGAAAATGCCCTAATTGTCCACCTGAAATTCTTAGTAAGATGGTTGTGTCACTTGACAAAATGTACATAGTACAGAAATTAAGATACCTTATATTTAAAACTTCTGTGCAAATCAAAAAGCAAACAATGATGGCATACTAACCTGAATCACTTGGCAATACCTCTACACTCCAAGCTTCGCTTGTTGTCTCTGATATGGTAGAACCAGTGCAGGGGTCAAGAAGCACTGACCCTGAACCTGGCAGGCACAGTAAACTGCCTAACATGTTCTCTGCTGCTGCACCTGTATAACCAGTGGGGAGCAAAGGGTTAACGAAGATCCTGATGGAAAGAGCAGTGATAATGGAGAAGGGCCAAACACTAAACTAAGGTCATCTCTACTCTATCCACCAGAAGGAAGCCAAAGTAAGTGTAATTTCAATCAACAGCACCACTAAAAACACAAATTTCCCACTTTGGTCACAATGGCACAAGCTCCTTTTTCTCAGTTTCCTCCTGTTCACCTTGGACTCTCCATAGATAAAACCCCCATCATTAGGGTCAAGTCATTTCAACTAGCTTTCATCTGGGTTTTGTAATACATTTTTACATGTGTCCCTAAATACCTAAACTGTATAGTCCTCACAGGGATTAAAAGCACTCAAATGGAGATAGTTAACCACAGAAAGTTATACTGGCCAAATATGTTATCTTCTGGCACATTAGCCACATATTTAGAGCAATAAAATATATTTGCAGGAAAATACACATCTCTGTAGCACGCAAATACAAACTGCAAATACAGCTCATTGCTCAAACAGCTTTCTGCCAGGAAATATACTACTTTGGCCCCTGAAACAAAGTAATGCCAAACCAATGAAGAAATCTGTTTACACTACTTATAAAGACAAATAGAAAAGATTAAGCATGATTATACACCTGTGTTAGAAACACTCAAGTTCAGGATGCTCCGTGAAGTCTGATTATGCCTAACAAAAGAACAATTCTACTGTAGTGAATAGGAAACTTTTGGCAAAAGATTACTGGTGAAAGTTACCGTTTAAAGATATATCATAAAATAATTACAAATAAAATAACATCTGGAACTTGCCTAAACATAACAGGGGGATAGGGTAAAAGGGTAATGGGAAAAGAGATGAGACAAAGCTGGGCACATGTATACGTGTGCTAGTTGAAGCTGAATGACAGGTACACAGAGCTCAATCTTCTCTCTTGGATTTGCCTGAAATGTTCCATGATGTAAAGTGAAAATGAACATGCTGGGGACGCCTGGGTAGCTCAGTTGGTTAAGTGGCTGCCTTCGGCTCAGGTCATGATCCCAGCGTCCTGGGATCGAGTCCCACATCGGGCTCCTTGCTTGGAAGGGAGCCTGCTTCTCCCTCTGCCTCTGCCTGCCACTCTGTCTGCCTGTGCTCGCTCTCTCTCTCTCTCTCTGACAAATAAATAAAATTTAAAAAAAAAAATGAACATGCTGCTTATAGGACTGTATGAAATCTTTCAGAACTCACAGAACAGAGGTATCCTAAAGAGGGTGAGTTTTAAAGTATGTAAATTGGACCTCAATACACTTGACATTAAAAAAAAAAACAACAAAAAACTATAGTCACTCTTTGGAACTGAATTAATCCTTCCAAAAGAAAATTCTTTTCTTTTTTTTTTTAAAGTAAGCTCTATGACCAACACAGGCCTTCAACTCACAACCCCAAGATCAAGAGCCACATGTTCTACTGACTGAGCCAGTCAGGTGCCCTACTAAATTCAATTTTTAGAGAATCTCAGTACTATATTATTCTGAAAGACTTTATGGCTATAATAAGAATTTTCATCTTCGGGTAAGGTGTTTAGTCTCAAAAGGAATTTCATAAGAATGTATCTATGCCCGGAAAACAAGAAGCTAATTCAGAAGACTGGTTTTTCTTTTTTGGCAGGGAAGGGGGAGTTAAACGCAGGTAGGGAAAAATGCTACCTATATTTAGGTAAAGAAAGAAAGACACAAGTGCCTTGTTACATACAGTTATCTCAGCTTCCCAGTCTGTCTGTCAGAGGCTGAAGTCCCTGCCCATGAAGGGTAGGTGGATATGAATAAATAAACAGCAATCTTCCAGAGAAATTAAACAGCAATTACCTGCAATTTCTTGTAAGCGATCTTCATCAATGTTAGGGTCAAAATCACTTCCCAAGACATCTGTACTCCAGGTCTCACTCACTGTTTCTGATATATCTCTGTCATCTGTCAGTCCCATCATGTCACGTATTTCAAACTTCCTTAGCTTATCATCAAGATTATCTTGTGTTGTAGCTATCAAAAACAAAATTACGCACTTTAAAAATGGCAGCACAGCTATTTTTTTTAAATCAACTTTAAAGATACATATTTTCTCATGAACACTGAGCATCCAATACCAAGGCACTGAATTATCTCCCTACGGATGTACTATTTCCCTCTCTGAACAAAGCTCAGCATGTGGACCCCCATTTCTGATAGATTAACTGGGGCAACCTCTGCAGTGTGATTCTGATAAAAAACTGGGATATATTTTCCTCTCCGTGTATTTGCACAGGCTTTGTTACTTGCTTTGGCCAAAAGAGTAAAGAAGTGTGCCAGTTCCAAGGCTAGACCTCAAAAGACCTTTATAAACTTCTGCCCTCTTTTTTACCCTTGGTTCTGCCATGAAAACAAGCTTAAGCTAGCCCACCAGTGGATGAGAGACCACAGGGAACAAAGCAAAGGTTATCCTAGAGCAGCCACCTCCTCACTGAACAACTGTCCCCCAGCTAAGATTGGCAGAGCTCCCTTCCCAAGCACCGGTGACTGCAAATACCTGAGTCAGTCTAGTCAAAATCAGAACCACCCAGCTGACCCACAGACCTGAGAGCACAAATAAATGTTTGTTGTTTTAAGTCACTAAGTTTTGAGGTGGTTTGTTACGTAGCAATTACTCTGGCAATAATGAACTGATAGAAAAATATTTTTTTCATTTGCCTTGAATACATTCCCCTGATACTAGAGTTTTCCTCTCTTCCCTTAACTAATGAGTAAAGTAGTCTATAATTTGTCTCAATTTATTGACCTCGTATTCACAAAATGTAGACACCAACCACCTACATCAGAATCACCTAGAGGGCTTGTTAAGTGATATTCTTTCAACTTCTGTCTTAAGCTATTATTTTAGGTTTCTTTCTTATTTGCAGAAAATTTAATGCTAACTGATATGACAAACTAGTCCAGTAAAATATACTACTTTTATTCAAGCCACACATATCCCAACTGGCAATGCTCTTTTACTTTCTGAAAATGAACTGCACAAGGATTAGACATAAGACATGGGAAATGGCTTTTTTTTAGTTTCCCAGGTTATTTTTATGCCCACTCAGGTCTCAGAATATTGCCTCTGACCCAGCTGATCTGCAATCTGCCATCAACACTCCCTTGAAGGCCACCAGTGAGCTTTAAATCAACAAATCCAAAGAACTTTTTCAAATTCATCTTCCTAAAGCACACAGGGATCCATCTACTTTTCAGTCCTTACCCCACATTATTCCCCTACTTGATAGTTCCTGAGTTAAGTACTATGGTTTCCCACTTCCCTGACTTGCTTGTACTATTCTATTCCTTCACCTAGAATGCCCCATCTTTAGTTTCTGCCAATGCAATGCGAGCCAGGCTTCAAGGCTAGCATTTTCTTCCAATAAGTTTTTTCCTACACTTCTAACCACATGTATCTCCCACTCAGAATTGCCAAGGCCCTTTTATAACACTTTCAGACATATGTATACCATCCTCTCCCTATTCCAAGTGACTTTAACCCCAAATATTTATCTTTGTATCCCTTAAAATTTCCGTATTACAGAATTGAAATGCCAAATATTATAGAATTAAAGCAATTCATTTTAATTATTCTATGTAACTTAAGCCTAAAAAAATTCATTTACCAACTAAACTTTTTTTTTTTTAAGATTTTATTTACTTACTTGACAGAGAGAGATCAAAAGTAGGCAGAGAAGGAGGCGGAGAGAGAGGGGGAAGCAGGCTCCCCGCTGAGCAGAGAGCCTGATGTGGGGCTCGATCCCGGGATTCTGAGATCATAACCTGAGCCCAAGGCAGAGGCTTTAACCCACTGAGCCACCCAGGTGCCCCCCAACTAAACATTTTTAAGAACAGGAAGAACTATGAATAAATGCAAGTTTTATGGTCGTTATATAATCAAATTACATTTATTCTTTTACTGAACACAGCCAACCTACATGGAAACACACAGTTTATCTTGCAGCCAGGTAAATTCTTTGCTACTTGAACAAGCATGTTCAATTTCCCTTTACCTTGTTCATGCTCTAATAGCTGGAGAGCTTCAACTCCATTACTCCCAGAAGGTCCTGCTCCAAGTTCTGATACAGACTCTCCTTCCAGGTCTAGAGAGGATACTGAATTGGAGCGATTTGACGGACCTAGAGAAATGTTTATACTGTGAGCAAGCTTTTTTAAAAGTCACAAGCCACCGTGCAACTTTTCATACCTTGGTAACAGACTGAAAACTGATTAAGGTGCATTTATTTATTTCTATGTATGTATTTATTTTAGAGAGAGAAAGTATGAGAGCAGGGAGCACGGGGAGAAGCAGAGGGAGAGAGACAAAATCTCAAGCAGACCCCCCACTGAGCACGGAGCCAGATGTGGGGCTCGATACCACAACCCCGCGATCACAACCTCAGCTGAGATCAAGAGCCAGATGTTTAACCAACTGAGACACCCAGGCGCGCCCCATGGTGCTTTCATTCATGTATTTATTTTTACTAAGATGTTTTTTAATATTTTTTATTTATTGGGGGGGAGGGGCAGAGAAAAAGGGAAAGAAAATCTTAAGAAGGTTCCACACCCAGCATGGAGCCCAACATAGGGCACAATCTAATAGACCCTGAGATCATGACCTGAGTCGAAATCAAGAGTGGGATGCTTAACCAACTGAGCCACCCAGGTGTCCCAGGGTGCTTTTAATACTGCATCTGTACCTTAAAAATACACATAACCTTTAAGCCAGTAATTTTGCTTCTAGGAATTTATCCTAGGAAACAACTCAAAAATTTACCTAACATTGCTTGTTGAAGGGCTCTTTATAATGCTTGGAAAGTAAAAACAATCTATATGTTTAATCATACAAGAATGTTTAAATAAATTATGCCCACTTGAAGTTAAAGAAAAAAACCATTAAGAACCTAAGTTATTGGGGCACCTGGGTGGCTCAGTGGGTTAAAGCCTCTGCCTTTGGCTCAGGTCATGATCTCAGGGTCATGGGATCGAGCCCCGCATCGGGCTCTATGCTCAGCAGGGAGCCTGTTTCCCTCTCTCTCTGCCTGCCTCTCTGCCTACTTGTGATCTCTGTCAGGTAAATAAATAAAATCTTAAAAAAAAAAAAAAGAACCTAAGTTATTTAAGAAGAGGAAGTATCACCACTAGACTCTTAAACAAAAAAGGGTTACAAAACAACATAAACCTACTCTTGCTATAAATAAACCAAAATGCTGTTATTAATAGAATGGTAGGGGTGCCTGGGCGACTCAGTCGGTTAAGCATCCAACTCTTGATCCCAGGGTCCTAAGTTCAAGCCCCCAAAAAATAGAATGGTGAAATTATAATGATTCAATTTCTTTTCTGCATTTTCTAGAAAGAATGTACATTACTTCTCTTCTAAAAAGTCAGAGAAAAAGGAAAAACTATGTTTTGCTTAAAATGATAGTAAACTCAACTTTCTTCATTAAAAAAGTTTGTCCTCATACATGAAAGGACAAATTCTCACCAAACAATCTACAGTTTTAATTTTCTAATTTTACTCTCATTTCCACTGTATCTTCCTGCTTCATAAAGATGTGTGTGTGAATAAAGAAATACAAAACATTAAAAGTATACACAAAATCCTAAAATACTATTTGAGTCCACTTCTCCCATTTAGACATGCACTCTATCCCTCTAAAGGAGCTTCTTAAGCTTTGGTATACATTAATTAATACTAGAGAAACTTGGCATTATTCAAGTCTCAATAAAGACCTATATCTTCTCCATTTTATATGATCAAAGGTCTCTTGCAATCTTTTTCTTTTTAAATTTTTTTCTTGCAGTATTAATTTATTCCTGAAACAATCTTTATAGCCAACTGTTCAAAATCATTAGAGGAAAACTTCATTACTCTCCTCAGGGAGAGGAACAGATGGTATAATTATAATTTATAAGGCTCCTTTAAAGATCACAAAACAAAGTATTACTTGAATCACATAACTCTTTGAATGAAGTAACCCTTCACCTTCAGATATTCCTTCCAGATTATCACTGCAGAGGGAAAAGCGCAAGGTTTTATCAGGTTTACCATGGAGTTTGTTTTCATCGACAGGGACATCTCCTTGTCCTCCATCCGAAAGTTGCATGTTTAGGACCTGAAAAATAAAAATGCCATTGGTTTATCAGAACTAAGAGGTTACTGATATGAAAACAGACCACAGCAAATGCATATTTAAGTTCTTCTTAATCTTAAATTTTCATTTTTAACAAAAAAAAACCCATTCACAAGATTCTGATCAAGTGTTTTTTTTTTTAAGATTTTCTTTATTTACTTGACAGACAGAGATCACAAGTAGGCAGAGAGGCAGGCAGAGAGAGAGGAGGAAGCAGGCTCCCTGCTGAGCAGAGAGCCCGATACGGAGCTCGATACCAGGACCCTGGGATCACGACCTGAGCCGAAGGCAGAGGCTTTAACCCACTAAGCCATCTATCCAGGCACCCCTCTGATCAAGTTTTTAACTGTAGTTAACTGATCAAGCAGATCAATTTAAAAAAAAAGTGAACCTATGCCCTTCCATCACCCGGTATCAGAGACTGAACAGGCAATCAGGTATCCGTGAGCAACGGGTAGGATCATAAGAATCAAAAGGCTTTGGAATTAGCAGGCCGGTCCTTCTGGCTCTGCCATGTGCCAACTATGTAGTCTTGGGTAAGTGATTTAAGCTTCTTTATCTATAAAAGAGCCATGGTAACAGTATGCATACCATGGAGCTGTTGAGGATTAAATCTAAAAAGATGTACAGAAAGCATTCTCTCTGTGGCAAAATGACACTAAAATTACAGTACATTTTTTCAAAAGTTGATAAGCTGATTTCACAGGAGGAAAACAGGAACAAAGTATCTCGTAGGCACCAGAATTCAATCAATTCAGTTTGAACCTTGCGTCAATCACCATATACACAGCCACAAAGTCCATACCAGGAGCTGAAGTGTGCCTTCACAGCCATCTCTAGCTTAGAGCGGATGGCCTTTTTACAAGATTTCTACTTGTTAGATGACTTCCAAATAACAGAATTACTTTGTCACTTCACACAAGGCTCATAACTCAGCTGTAAACATGTATCTCCAACCTAATGAAGAACTGATGCTTTGCTGAAAGTCAAACAGCATGTTTTAAGCACACCTGGAACTCGAAATCACAGCCACTGGGATCCCAGGTTGTTGGCAGAATATGAAGAACAGTCTCCTAACTTAAGAAGAAGAAACCCAACACCCTGTAGGTACTGTTTTGGCCCTGCATTTAAATGAGTAAATTAAAGGGTTTTTCAATGGCTCTATATCTTTATTCATGTGATGCTTTTTTTTTTTAAAGATTTTATTTATTTATTGACAGAGAGAGATCACAAGTAGGCAGAGAGGCAGGCAGAGAGAGAGAGAGAGAGAGAGAGGGAAGCAGGCTCCCCGCTGAGCAGAGAGCCCAATGTGGGGCTCGATCCCAGGACCCTGCGATCATGACCTGAGCCGAAGGCAGCGGCTTAACCCACTGAGCCACCCACGCACCCCTCATGTGATGCTTTTAAAAAGCCATTTAAGGGGCGCCTGGGTGGCTCAGTGGGTTAAGCCGCTGCCTTTGGCTCAGGTCATGATCTCGGGTCCTGGGATCAAGCCCCACATCGGGCTCTCTGCTCAGTAGGGAGCCTGCTTCCCTTCCTCTCTCTCTGCCTGCCTCTTTGCCTGCTTGTGATCTCTCTCTATCAAATAAATAAATAAAATCTTTAAAAAAATAAAAATAAAAATAAAAAGCCATTTAAAAACAGAGTAAGTTGGGGGTGTCTGGGTGCTTAGTGGGTTAAGCGTCTGACTCTTGATTTTGGCTCAGGTCATGATCTCAGGGCTCTGAGCTCTGCGATGGAGCCCCACAATGTGTGGAGACAAGTGCTTAAGATTCTCTCGCTCCTGGGGCATCTGGGTGGCTCAGTCGGTTAAGCATCTACCTTTGGCTCAGGTCATGATCTCAGGGTGCTAGAATCGAGCCCCATGTCAGGCTCCCTGTTCAACAGAATGCTTCTCCCTCTGCCTCTCCCACTTCTCCCCTCCCCCTGCTCATGTTTTCTCTGTCTCTCAAATAAATGAAATCTTTAAAAAAAAAGATTCTCTCCCTTTACGCCTTCCCCTCCCCTTCCACTCAATCAAATAAATAAAAATAGAATTATTTTCCTATTTGCTTGAAATTAAATGCAGATGTAAAATTTTACATTTTGTATTTTTAAGATAACTTGGATCTTTAAACTCATAGTGAGCAATGTACAAAGAATCTTCAGGAAATAATCTATCTAAAGGCCTAGAGAATGGTAACATTAACAAACAGCAAACAAAAGGCTCATACCACAAGGAAGAGATTTCCCTGCACACGAATGCAGGCTGCTGCCTTCAGGACTGCCAGAGCTGGGAACCAGGGGAAGGTTAAGCGGGAAAGGTAAAATGCCACAGCTCCCTAACTGAAATTCAGCAGTTGCTTTTCCTCATCTAACATTCCCCATATGTTGTAAGTTTATTACATTCTAGAGTTCCTAAAAAGTTGATTCTGACAGTTTTTGCCAGTTCCTTTGTCTGTGTGTGTGTGTGTGTGTGTGTGTGTATGGAGAGAGTTCTGTACTTGGACAAAACTTTTTCCTAAGGGTCATGCCACAGTTCCAAACACAGCTGTACCAACCACTATCATCACTTCATTGACTGCTGTAACTAGTCCCTTTATCCCAGGTCATGAATAGGTTTTCTTGACTAATAAGCAGTCCCTGTTGAGAATAAAATGATGCTTCTTTTTGATTTCTTCATTCTTTTTGCCTCTGTCCCAAGCTCTTCTGTACACAAATATCTTAAAAGTGATGCCCACACCCCAAGTCCATTTCTTCAAAATATTTTCCTTTCTTAGTTTTCTTTTCAATTCTGTCTTCCATTTCTTCCTAAACTGACCAAAGAACAGAGTATTTCTGAAGACTGTCTGGCTCTTTTTTTTTTTAATATTTTATTTATTTATTTGTCAGAGTGAGCACAGGCAGAGAGAGTGTCAGGCAGAGGCAGACGGAGAAGCAGACTCCCTGCTGAGCAAGGAGCCCGATGTGGGACTCGATCCCAGGACGCTGGGACCATGACCTGAGCCGAAGGCAGTGGCTTAACCAACTGGGCCACCCAGGTGTCCCTGTATGGCTCTTTAAAGCAGGAATACCACTAGTATATCATTAGAAAGAAAAGAAACAAAAAAACATTTCCTACAGGTCAATGGAAAAGTCTTTTCAATTTCCATACTGCAATTTCCTCGCTTCCTGTCTCTTCAGTACTATGAGGAAAATTCCTTTTGGTGTAGCTCTAATCACCAATTACTGTGCTACCAATGCATTAATGTGAAAGGCCCCCAGAACTGTTCACAGGGAGTTTGGCACTTAATGCACTCATAGAAGCAAGAGACCATGAATTAGGGAAAAAAAAGAACCTAATTCCTTAATATTGATAGCTCTAAGTTAAATGTAACAATACATTCATACCTCATTTTCTGACATCATCCCTGGAGTGAGCTGGGGACCTGTCCCTAAGGAAATGACCAACACCTCTTCTGGCTGTATTTCCTGGATGGTTTCTTGAGATGATCCTTCATGGTCCATATGTAAGTCCATTAGCACATTGGTGCGGCTTCTACTTCGAGTTGCTAATAAAAAAATTTTCAAATATTATTTAGAGAACAAGACAAGACGAAGAAAATGGTACAGTAAATACAAAAATGTATCTTCTAGGACATTTGCGCATGCACAAAAAAAGAGTGGAGAATATGAATTTTTAAAAAACCCTACATCTTCCCAATTACTCTACTAATGAGTGACACAGATTCTCCTTCAAAACTGATAGAAACGATGTGCACCTGACACTGAGTGACACGTAGATGAGCGCACCTGCAGGAACAGCAAACACATCTCTCAGCTTAAGACTTGGGGTGACAAGAAGAGCACTACCTTATTTCTTTATCAAGATACATCAACTATTTCTCCCATGATTTAACTGCCACTGAACTTAGAAGCATCAGAAAATTTCCTATAGAAATGTGAGAGCTATATAAAGTAATATATGCGGGGCGCCTGGGTGGCTCAGTGGGTTAAAGCCTCTGCCTTCGGCTCGGGTCGTGATCCCAGGGTCCTGGGATCGAGTCCCGCATCAGGCTCTCTGCTCTCTGCAGAGAGCCTGCTTCCTCCTCTCTCTCCCTGCCTGCCTCTCTTGCCTACTTGTAATCTCTGTCTGTCAAATAAATAAATAAAATATTAAAAAAAAAATAAAGTAATATATGCTAACTGGACAACCACTGACAAAATCAGAATCAGTTTTTTAAAACATGCTGTTATTTTCCTGAAATGTACTAATCTCTTTCCAAAAATGCAGAAAAAAAGACTTCCCTATGTTTGAATATTAAGTTTCCCTTCTGCTTTATAGAAACATTCTAAATTAATGAAAAATCTAATTATTTGGGGGGAGCTCTTTTCTATAAGTAAACAATTTTTTTTAACAAATTTTACCTATAAGGAAAAACAAGTAATACTTTTTCTAAAATAACCATCCCACACACCTTACAAGAACTTTTGGATACTAAAAGATTTAGATAGTTTGGCAATTTCTCTATGAGTTTAAGTCTTCTGTGGTAAGTTTCAAATTTCTTTCAGAGGGCAATAAAATTCAGTATAACCAGAATCCTAAATACAAATTCTACTTCAGTACAAAATAATCAAAAGTACAGACATAGAGCAAAAACACTATAATAACAAAAGTCTTTCACCTTCACTTTGAGTGAAAGCTGACCTACTTGAAGACAAATAGAAAGAATCCTTTTGGGTGCCCGGGGACTCAGATGGTTGAGCTTCTGACTCTTGGTTTCTTAGTTTTGGCTGAGGTCATGATCTTAGGACTGTGGGATTAAGCCCCATGTCAAGCTCCATGCTCAGCGGGGAGTCTGCTTGAGATTCTTTCCCTCTCCTCTCTGCCCTCCCCCACTGTGTGTACATGCATTCTCTCTCTCTCTCTCTCTAATAAATAAATCTTAAAAAAATGAGAGGGAATATGAAGAGTCCCCTACACAATGCTGTTCATCAATCGCTCTTACTTTCAAAATCCAGAGCACACATCAATTTCCAAAAGTTGAACACAGGCTCACTCCTACATTTATTTGCTGACCCTCACTCACTGTCTTCTCCTGAACTGGGAACTTAAATTCAATTTCATGAGTAACTACATGAATCTTAAGCAACAAACCTTATAATTTATAAAACTTCAAGTAACCAAAATCCATGTAGCAATTTGCATAAAGCAAAAGCAACATGCACATGGAGCACACTTTCATATACTATTTTTTAAATGAAAGTTACATAAGAAGAGGAAGAACAGCCTATTACCCACCAAATGGGGTTACTAGAGTAATATGAGCAGTAAGATTGGTAGCTGAGGAATCCCAGGCAGTGATGGCTGCTAACTGTTGTCGTGGGTTGCAAAAGCATTAAACAGAAAGAAAATCAACCCTCTGAAATAATGGACACATTTTTAAAAAATATGAAATAAATTCAATGACCAGGTCATAGGACTATATGAACTAATAGTGGGCAAACAATTGAAATTTACTTTTCATTATACCCATACTTAATGATACTTCTAGATGACAAGAAAAGAAAGAACTAACAAACAGGAGTGAATAATGGAGGGGAAAAAAAATCTCTGATTTACTAAAAATCATTTATTTCTTCATATTAAAAAAGTGCAAACAATGGGTGCCTGGGTGGCTCAGCTGGTTAAGCGACTACCTTCAGCTCAGGTCATGATCTTGGGAGTCCCGGGATCGAGTCCCACATCAAGCTCCCTGCTCGGTGGGGAGTCTGTTTCTCCCTCTGACCTGTCCCCTCCCATTCTCTCTCTCTCTCAAATAAATAAATAAATAATCTTAAAAAAAGAGAAAGTGCAAACAAGCTCTAACATTAAAAATAAGTGTGTGTTGGGGCACCTGGGTGGCTAGTAGGTTAAATGCCCAACTCTTGATTTCAGTTCAGATTATGATCTCAGGGTTGTAAAACAGAGCCCCATATCAGGCCCCACACTCAGTGGGGACTCTGCTTCTCTCTCTCTGCCTCTGCCTCCTGCCCTGCTCATATCTCCCACTCCCTCTTTCTCTCCCTAAAATAAATTTTAAAATATTTTTTTAAAAAATCACTGAGTGTCAAACTCTATCTTTTCTATTTTTAATTCTGAAAATTGATATTTGGGGATGATGAAAGCCAAAGATTTGAAGAACATCTTGCCATATTTTTGTTGATGATATTACTTCGTATTATGTTAAATGTAAGATGGATTAATTTTAAGAAACTATCAGTTCTTAACAAATCAGCTCATGGAAGCTTAAAAATGAAATCCCATTCTTCAAAATGTGTAAAATAGGGACGCCTGGGTGGCTCAGTTGGTTAAGTGGCTGCCTTCGGCTCAGGTCATGATCCCAGCGTCCTGGGATCGAGTCCCACATCGGGCTCCTTGCTCGGCAGGGAGCCTGCTTCTCCCTCTGCCTCTGCCTGCCACTCTGCCTGTGCTCATTCTCTCTCTCTCTCTCTCTGACAAATAAATAAAATCTTAAAAAAAAAAAAAAAAAAAAAATCGGGATGCCTGGGTGGCTCAGTTGGTTGAGCGGCTGCCTTCGGCTCGGGTCATGATCCCAGCGTCCTGGGATCGAGTCCCACATCGGGCTCCTTGCTCGGCAGGGAGCCTGCTTCTCCCTCTGCCTCTGCCTGCCACTCTGCCTGCCTATGCTCGCTCGCTCTCTCTCTGACAAATAAATAAATTTAAAAAATTTAAAAAAAAAAAAAAATGTGTAAAATAAAGTAACTATTCATGTTTACTAACTGGTGCTGAGCTCCTCATTTTCATTAAAAAATTGGCACTACAACACTGTTCCCTTGGCTTAAACACTCTTTCTCTCCCTCTCTGGTCTATTTTGTCTAACTCCCACTCATCCTTCAAGAGAAAGTATAAGCTTCACTGTCTCCAGGATCTTCTGACACCATCACCACCCAGCCAACATGGGTGCCCCATAAACCTCCATGCATACTTATCTCCACCAAACACAGTATAATGACGGCAACTGGACTCCTCTTATTCTACCCAGTTAGACTATCAGCAACTACCAGAGCAACAGCATATCCTAATGGTCTTTGTATCCCCGGTGTCTAACACGGTGTACCCCCCATGCAGGATAGTGATTATACCTACTGTTTTTGCATCAATTTTTTGGCATGAATTAAATGAAACAACATCTATAAAGTGCTCATCCAGTCTGGTACAGAGTACATGGTAATGTTCAATGTGTGTGTGTGTGTGTGTGTGTAGACAACAGATGTTTACTAAGTGAATAAAATGTAATTAAACCCAATTCTTAATTCTTAATTCTTGACAAAATAAAATGAAACCTTTTTCTTATAAAATAACAAAGATACATTAGCTCCCTGACAAAAATTATTAATAATAATAGCAATGGAAAAATTGTAACTGTATTTTCATCTTTACTGACAGAAACCTCTAAGTTATTATTTTATTATATTTTTTAGAACTTTGAAGAAATGACAGGGCTATATAATTGAAATGACACTTCCAATTTTTCCCAAAAAAGTTACTAAAATATGAACAAAGTATACTATAAGTGGCATGATCTCAATTCATTGTGAAAAGTACATCTAGATAAAGCCAAAACCTACTTATAAACCTTAAGTAACTTGTACAATCTTTAAAAATTGTATTAGTATCAGTAAACACAAAGAGAAAGCCTTTCCCAAATTATTTAAAACCATATTCCAAAACACTGAGCAGTAATAAAGGCCAATAAAAAACACTAAATTTAAGGGAAAAGCCCGAATATGAGAAATGCTCTTTACCTATAGGCAATCGATTCTTTCTATTTGCTGGAGTGGTTGCTGGAGATAGCTGAGGAGTATTATATGGAGTCATTTCCAAACTGCTGCTTTTTCCCGGCTTTGCCTGGGGCAGGTTTGCCAATAAATTGTCAAGAGCCATTCTATCTTCTCTCAGTTGATCTCCAGACATCACACTCTTCATAAAATTCACCTGGCAAAGGTAAAAGGACATTAGCTAGTGAGATCAATTTTTCAAACACAGTATCTATTTCTCACACAATGTACTCATCTATGACTCTGCCCATACTTAGATAAATGACTTTTGAGAAAATCCTATTAAAGAATAAGGTCATTACCAGAGTAATAAGCTGACTATAGGTTATATAAACCACAGTTCTGCTCAATCCTTCCAGAAGATTAACGGAGGACATTGGAGGGGTCTCAACTGCACGGCCCCCAATCACAACATCAAGAAAAGCAGCAACACAGCTCTGTTAAACAGGAAAAGATCACAATGAAATATTTCCTCTTTTAAATAAGGGAACAAAATTTCTAATTAAGGTAGACAAGCACACAAAAAGTTTTTCTTCTTGAAAATTATATTAAACCCAACAATGAAAAAATTAAATTCTTTTTGAATTGACACAGAATTGTCTCCATGAAATTCTGGTACATGAAACAAACATGACACAGAACAGTCCACACTACCCTACCATTTGTGAAAAGAGGGGAATGGGGTGACTGGGAAAACATACGTAAGAATTTGCTTGTATACATATAGACCTCTTGAAGAAAACACGAAAAACTGAGAACATCAAGAACCTTCTGGGGAGGAAATAAAGGTTAGAGATCAGAGGTAAAGTGGAATTTCACCATATAACCTCTGAATTTTAAATAAGGCTGAATATATAGCCTACTCAAATATGATTAAAATCTAATTTAACTGAACAATGCCATAAAACATATTTATGAAATATACTTAAAATTATATAATTATTACTGATTTGCTTTCGTGTTTTTTTAAACTAAACTATTTATTTAAAGATTTATTCATCCATTTTATTTTTATTTTTATTTTATTTTTATTTTATTTTTAATTTATTTATTTGTCAGAGAGAGGGAGAGAGAGCAAGCGAGCACAGGCTGACAGAGTGGCAGGCAGAGGCAGAGGGAGAAGCAGGCTCCCTGCTGAGCAAGGAGCCTGATGTGGGACTCGATCCCAGGACGCTGGGATCATGACCTGAGCTGAAGGCAGCCGCTTAACCAACTGAGCCACCCAGGCGTCCCTATTCATCCATTTTAGAGAGAGCGAGTGTATGCACAAGCACACACACGCACTCAGTGGGGAGGGACAGAAGGAAAGGGACAAAGAGAGAATCTAAAGCAGACTTCAGGCTGAGTGCAGAACCTGACCTGGGCCAATTTCAGGACCCTGAGATCATGATCCAAACAGAATCCAAGAGTCAGACACTCAACCAACTGAGCAACCTTATTTATTTAAGACTTTTTTTTTTTTTTTTTTAAGTAATCTCTACACCTGGGAAACCTGGGCAGCTCATCAGACTCCTCATTTCTGCTCTGGTAAGGATCTTGGGGTCATCAAATTGACGCCCATGTGGGGCTCTGCACTTAGCATGGAGTCTGCTTGAAATTCTTTCCCCCTCCCTCTCTCTCTGCTCCTCCCCTTGCCTGCATGTGTACGTTCCCTCTCTCTAAAATAAATAAATGAATTGGGGCACCTGGGTGGCTCAGTGGGTTAAAGCCTCTGCTTTCAGCTCAGGTCATGATCCCAGAGTCCTGGGATCGAGCCCCACATTGAGCTCTCTGCTCCGCGGAGAGCCTGCTTCCTCCTCTCTCTCCCTGCCTGCCTCTCTTACCTACTTGTAATCTCTGTCCATCAAATAAATAAATAAAATCTTAAAAAAAAAAAACTTTAAAATAAATAAATGAATAAATAAAATATTTAAGGTAATCTCTGCATCCTACGTGGGGCTGGAACTCCAACCCCGAGATCAAGAATTGCATGCTCGGGATGCCTGGGTGGCTCAGTTGGTTAAGCGGCTGCCTTCGGCTCAGGTCATGATCCCAACGTCCTGGGATCGAGTCCCACATCGGGCCCCTTGCTCGGCGGGGAGCCTGCTTCTCCCTCTGCCTCTGCCTGCCACTCTGTCTGCCTGTGCTCGCTCGCTCTCTCTCCCTCTCTCTCTGACAAATAAATAAATTAAAAAAAAAAAAAGAATTGCATGCTCTACCAACTGAGCAACACTGTATTCTCTATAGCTATACTAAGCGTAAATGAAAAGAGTATTTAGTTTATTCTCAATAAATTAAAGGACAAGACTTAATAAAGACCACAGTTAAGTTCACTAATACCTTGGGAATATTTTCTATAAACAGTATTTCACACGAGATCGTATTCTTACTTTGTCAAATTTTCCAAGGCTGCTCTTTGTCCGGGGATCTCCCTCTTCAGAGCCGGTCATTGCCAACTGCTGCAAAAGGCGGCCAACCTGCAACCCAAAGCAGTTGTCGGGAGACATGGGCTATAGATTCTTACAAATCCTTCTCTATGAAAGTGTTTTCATTCTAGTCTAAAAAGCTGTTTCATAAAAATATTTATATCATCTGATCAGGCATGCAAAGTAAGGTCCCAAATTAAATATGTATCTTCTCTACGTCAGCTTTTACTATATTTAGATGAAGAGTCATAAACAATAGGAAATTTTACTTTAACATTACATTGATGATATAAAATAAAAATAAAACACCTTTGTTTCTGATATTACACTTTTCATACATTTAGATATTTTAAAATTCACTTGCAAAACTTGATTCAAATTACTTGAAGTTAATATTAAGTACATTTCCCTTTACAGTTCACAAAATACTCAAGGTAGTATGTTTTCTAGATTTAAAAAATCCTACAGAACAGAGCTGCTTGGAAAGTAAATGTTAACTCACACAGCAGGTTCCTTACTGGCAAAAGAGAACTGTTAATTTACTCTTACTTTTTTCCTTAAGATTTATTTATTTATTTATTGCAGAGGAGGCAGAAGGGATAGAGGGAGAGAGAGGATCTCATGCAGACTCCTCACTCAGCACGGAGCCCAACATGGGGCTCCATCTCATAAACCTAAGATAATGACCTGATCCAAAATTAAGAGTTGGACGCTTATCGACTGAGCCACCCAGGCGGCCCTAATCTACTCTCTTTAAAGACACTTTGGGGAAAGCTAATATCATACAGTATCATCTTAATATCTAGTATAATTGCCTTTTTTACTCATTTTGACAATAAGTGGTTCAATCTCTACTAGAATGATAAAAACCTAGAAAACTACACTATCTTAAGAATAAATTTAGTGTTTCATAGATGATAAAAATCTTTTAGTTTTACTTCAAGGATTTTTATATAGTTGATTGCTAAACATAACAACATAACAGAAATGACCATGGGGAAAAAGAGCTTATCGTTAAAAAAAAAATCATCCAAAGATATATTCCAAATAAACTCAGTTTTTTCTTTACAGTATTTCTGGGGGACAGGATATGATTAAAAGATTCCCTTAAGAAATAATAACACGGGGGGCCTGGGTGGCTCAGTCAGTTGGGCGACTGCCTTCGGCTCAGGTCATAATTCCGGAGTCCCAGGATCGAGTCTCGCATCGGACTTCAAACTCCGTGGGGAGTCTGTTTTTCCCTCTGGCCTTCTCCCCTCTCATGCTCTCTCTCAAATAAAAATAAATAAAATGTTTAAAAAAGAAAAAAGAAATAATAACATGGAGGTGCATGAGTGGCTCAGTCAGCTAAGCATCTGACTCTTGATTTTGGCTTAGGTCGTATCTCAGGGTTGTGAGATCCAGCCCTATGTCGGGCTCTACACTGGGCACGGAGCATGCTTAGGATTCTCTTTCTCACCCCCTTCCTTGGCCCCTCCCCCCTCCTCCTCTCGAAAACAAACAAATAAATAAATAAATAACAAGATTTCAGTAGTTCTCATGATAAAGGGGGAAAAACTGCTAACATAAATCCAAAACTCCTCTTTCTGGAACTCTGAGGACCAGAAGAATTTCAGATTTCAAAATTTAAACATTTTAGAAAGGTCGATTAGCACATACATGTAAAATAGGCAGTATTAAGGGAAGCATCCTGTAATCAAATGTATTCACATTTCTGCAGCAAAACCTGAATATTCATTAGCCCTAAAAGGAATAACTAGCAGTGATAAACAGTCTCATGTTAGTTCAGGTCATGTTTTGCTACCAAACAATGTATAAAAGATAATGCATAAATATTTTCAATCACCCTGGTTTTGAAATCATGGTAAAGGGATGGTGGCCCTGTTCTAGAAAATCTAATCAACTAGGGTATCTGGGTAGTTCAGTTGGTTAAGTGTCTGCCCTCAGAGTCCCGGAATTGAGCCCCACAGCAGGCTCCCTGCTCCGCAGGAAGTCTGCTTCTCCCTCTTCTTCTGTTCCTCCCCCAACTTGTGCTCTCACACTCTCTTTCTCAAATAAAAAAAAGAAAAGAAAAGAGTAAAAACTAACACAAGGGGCACTTGGATGGCTCAGTCAGTTAGGAGTCTGAGTCTTGGTTTTGGCTCAGGTCATGATCTCAGAGTCCTGGGATCAGGCCCCACATTGGGATCCAAGCTCAGTGGGGAGTCTGCTCGAGGATTTCTCTCCTTCTCCTGCCCCTCCCCTCACTCTCCCTCTCTAAAATAAATAATTAAATTTTTGCACGGGAAAAATTAACAAAATATATTTTTTAAGACTGTATTTGTTTGGCAGAGAGAGAGAGAGAGAGAGCGAGAGAGAGAGCAAGCACAAGTACAAGCAGGTAGAGTAGCAGGCAGAGGGACAGAGAGAAGCAGGCTCCCTGCAGAGCAGAAAGTCCGATGCAGGGCTTGATCCCAGAACCCTGAGGGATCATGACCTGAGCCAAAGGCAGATGCTTACCAGACTGAGACACCCAGGTGCCCCCCAAAACTAGTATTTTATGACTACAGTATTCTTAAATCCCAATTAAACTGTTTTTCTTTCTTTTTGTTATTTCGGAGAGAGAGAGAGAGAGAGAGAGTGTGTGTGTGTGTGTGTGTGTGTGTGTGAGAGAGAGCACAAGGGGGTGGAGGGAGGGCAAAGGGAGAGAGTCTCAAGTAGACACCCCGCTGAGGGTGGAGTTGGACCTTGGAGACCAAAGCAGGGCTCTATCCTACAACCCTAAGATCACGACCTGAGCTGAAACCAAGAGTGGGACACTCAACTGACTGAGCTACCCAGGTGCCCCGTAACTGCTTTTATTTCTTTTTTTTTTAAATTTATTTATTTGTCAGAGAGAGAGGGAGAGAGAGAGAGCGAGCACAGGCAGACAGAGTGGCAGGCAGAGGCAGAGGAAGAAGCAGACTCCCTGCCGAGCAAGGAGCCCGATGTGGGACTCGATCCCAGGACGCTGGGATCATGACCTGAGCCAAAGGCAGCCGCTTAACCAACTGAGCCACCCAGGCGTCCCCTGCTTTTATTTCTTAAGAGGCAAATATTTAGGGGCACCTGGGTGGGCTCAGTCATTAAGTGTCTGCCTTCTGCTCAGGTCATGATCCCAGGGTCCTGCGACCGAGCCCCACATTGGGATCCTTGCTCAGCAGGAAGCCTGCTTCTCCCTTTCCCACTCCCCCTGCCTGTGTTCCCTCTCATGCTGTGTCTCTATCAAATAAATAAATAAAAACCTTAAAAAAAAAGAAAGAAAGAAAGAAAGAAATATTTAAGCCAGTGTGAGGAAACGGAATAGTAAGAATGTACACATATTGCCATCATATTTTCTGTTCCCATCCCACTACTCACTCAATTGACTTTCAACTGAATGCCACATTAAAAAGCGTACCTGCATCAGATTAAATCTTGCCACCTCATTAATAGGAGCATCAGAAATTATTCCATACTGTTCTGGATTGACAACTGCAGGACAAATGAAGCAAGCCAAGAGGAGATCAGTACACATTGCCCTGACCTCCCCAACTTCCAGTCTGTCTACACAGGAGAGGGTTTTGTACATCTGTGACACAATCCACCTCAAACTATGTGGAAAGCAGTACGTGTTCTGTTTGAGATAACCAATAAACTTGTTCACCAGAGCCACCAGTTTGGCCTCATTGGAATCCACCATCTCTTGAACCTTTTGCCTGAATCTATCTGAGCCTTTCTCTCCAAAGAGCTTTTCCTGTTGTAATGGGGAGAACCTATCGATTAGCTTGTTTGGATCTGTCTCCAGGTGGTCTTCATCTTCAACAAGCAGCTGCATGATTGGCTCATGTAAAGTAGCTGTGAGGAAAAGTTTGGCGGAAAACAGTCCTTCAGAAAAAAGTTTAAATAAGATGCTGAAGGCACAGGTTCCTCTCCTCAAAAGTCGCCTGGGGTTGTCACTTTCTTTAAGTTCAAATTCAATCAAGTATCTCAAAACCTGAAGGAGGTAGCTTTCATCTTCTTGCATAATGCAGTTGCCATAAAGGGAGGTAAAAACTGTGTATATAACACTTTGTGTGTTCTCCTGATTAAGTTTCTCCCCAGCAACCAAAGAGGAGGCAATAAGACGAGGATTTTCCCTTAATCGACTCAGGAATTCTCCATAAGCAGTCTCCTGAAATCCCAATTGCTTGTATCCATCAACAAACTGTGTATCTTCCAAAATCTTGGCATGTTGGCAACATTCAGCAGGGGAAGCTTCAGCACTAAAAAATGAGCAAACAAGCAAAACAATAAAAATCAATAACAATAATACAATACCACTGAAACCTGGAAATGTAGACTGATTATAGTCCTAGTAATGAGATCATTCCAAACTGCTCAAATCTTTCGCTGACCAGCATCCGAACATGTAAAGAAAGGCGAAAACCAAAAAGTACAAAGGAAGAAAAATTCCTCCTAGTTAATCAGGTTCATTGAAAAATATTTAAAAAAACCATTATTCTGATTTCTGTTATGAAAGATCAGTCCTGATTTTTTTCAGCTTCACATAAATGGAATCATACTTTTCTGCATCTTCCTCGTTTTCTCAAATTTATACCTCACCACCACTCTTCTTAGAGCTAAAAACTGGTTCCTGAAGCAACAGAATAAGATATTAACACAGTGAAAAAGAGGTTTCTAAAAGTGAGAGGTAGATATACAGGAAGATATACAGAATCAAAACATGGAAATACACACAGTTGACCCTTGAACAATGTGGGGATTAGGCGCACTGACCCCCCCGTGCAGTGGAAAATCCTTGCATAACTTCTGACTCCCCAAACACTTAACTGCTAATAGACTTCTGTTGACCAGAAGCCTTACAGATAATATACTCGATTACCACATATTTCATATATGTATTATATATAGTATTCTTACAATAAAGTAAGCTAGAGAAAAGAAAATATTGTTAAGAAAATCATAAGAAAGAGAAAAATACATTTATAGTACTCTATCGAAAAAATCCATGTGTAAGTGGACCCACAGGGTCAAATCAGTGTTTAAGGGCCAACTGTATATTAAATAATACCGGGAGAAAAGGGGTGTATGACTGGCTGAACTGGTGTAGCATACAACCCTTCAACTCAGGGTTGTGAGTTTGAGCCCCATGTTGGGTATAGAGATTACTCAAAAAAAATTTTTAATGTTAATATAATAATAATAGAAAAGTAGAGGGGCGCCTGGCTGGCTCAGTGGGTAGAGCATGTGACTCTTAATCTCAGGGTCATGAGTTCAAGCCCCACACTGGGTGTGGAGCGTACTTATAAAAAAACGCAAGATAATTTACTCTCAGCAAAATAAAATGTTATCATACAAAGATACAAAATTAACTAGTGTGGTACAAAATATTAATGCTTAAGTTATAATTCTCTAAAAAAGGCTTAATTAACAGGCAAAATAGGCAAAGACTCACCTTAATGTTGATTCAAACTATCTGAAATGAAAGCATGCACCTTGTTGGAAATAGATTCATTTATTTATAGTTAGCACAGAAAAAATTAAACGCCTCAAAACCTGGTTTTTTTACCTGGTTATGATAAGCCGATCCAAATTAATTCTCTGTTGCTTAGCAATCCATGCTGTACGATACAACTTTTCAGCTGTCTTAAGGACATCTGCATTGAGCCTCTGAATGAGCTGTTTCTCAGAGTTCACATATAAGCGTTCCTGCTTAAGGTGATGGGCCAAGGTGTGAATATCCAGCTTCACCATCTTCAAATGTGGAGAAGGTACAAAGGCTGATCACTAAGAGTAAAAAGGTTTAAAAACTTAGACTGTTTTTCCAAAATCAAAAGGGATAAGAGAATACATTAAGAATTAGGGTACATTTAGTACTATGATTAACTCTAATTTTAAAATAATCTATATATATTTTGCAGAAGCATTACAGGTTCAGAATAGAAAAACTGGTAAATACAGATAAGGGGCGGGGGGAAGCTCCTAGTAAGAAGGCCACTGCTCAGAGACAGCCACAGTAAAAATTTGTGTATTTCCTTCAAGTCTAGTATCTATTTATTAGCACTAGAGTTTCTTTGCTCCCTTTTACACTGCTATCAGTCAACTTAATCTGTTGACTTGATCTTCAAAATACATCTCCAATCTATTTCTCACCATGTCCATCATCCTTTCTCACCCAAAGGTCTATAACCACCACTTCATAACTGATTGCCCTGCTTCCTTTCTTGTACTGCTTGAATCTGTTCTCTACATAGCATAGAGTATCCTTTAAACTTATATTAGATCACCTTATTTCCTTACTAGAAACCATCCAAAGGTTTATATTACATTTAGAATGAAATCTAAAGGTCCTATATGATCTGCCCCTGGCTACTTCTCCAACCTCATTTCCTACCATTCCATCCTTGTTCACATAGCTCCAGACACACTAGCTTCCTTGCTTAAGAGGCCAAGCATGTCCCTTCCTCAAAGCTTCTTGCATTTGATGATCCCTCTGTCTGGAAGACTATTCCTCCAGGTATCTTTGCATGGCGAGTACCCTTACTTAACTCAGGTCTCTCTGTTCAAATGGCTACTTAGAAAGGCCTTCTCAGGTAACTCCTAAAATGGAAACTATCATTTCCTATTCCCTTTTCTGGCCTTTTTAAAAAGTACTTGCCTCTGTCTAGCATTATACTACAGATACCTACTTGCATGTTCACTATGGTTAGAGTATGGTTCCCCCACTAAAAGGTAAGGGCCACCAGGGAGGAGCATGGCTTCTCTGTTTTATTTACTCACAGCTGCAATTTCAGCGCTGAGCAGAGCACCTGGTTCATAGCAAGAATTGAACAAATATTTGCCAAAGGAATGAATGAAATCACACAAATCTTATTTATCTAGTAGTTAAACAAACTGACAGAAATAGCACACATATTTTAAAGCATTATTATTTAAGCTATACCTGTGAACCTAGAATGCCTGCCAGACCACACTTTTTTTTTTTTTTTTAAGAGGTCCAATATGATCTGAGCTGAAGGCAAATGCTTAACTGACTGGGCCACCCAGGCATCCCTGTTTTTAGATATTTTTAAACTTTCTTATTTTAGTGAACTACTGAGGACTAAGAAAATTTCAGATTTTACCATCTAACCTGAATCTTACTGCTTTCAAAACCACTTTCTTGGGGCACTTGGGTGGTGCTGTCAGTTGAGCATCCAGCTCTTGGTTTTGGCTCAGATCATGATCTCAGGGTCATGCGATGGAGCCCCCAGTCAGACTCAGTACTCAGCTCAGAGTCTGCTTGCAACTCCCTCTCCCTCCTCCCAACTGTGCTCTCTCTCTCTCTAAAATAAATATATCTTTAAAAAAAACCAACTTTCTTATACCTTATCAATTCCCTAGAAAACTATGTCAAGCCTTTATTCCAAATCACCTGTATCATGAAGGCCCTCATACTTCTCTGCTCCCACAAGATAAAAGTATGGGCGCCTGGGTGGCTCAGTCAATTGAGCATCCAAGCCTTGATTTCAGCTCAGGTCATGACCTCAGGGTCATGGGATCAAGCCCCATGACAGGCTCTGTGCTCAGTGTGGAGGTCTGCTCGTCCCTCTCCCTCTGCTCCTCCCTGTCTCTCTCTCAAGTAAATAAATTTTTTTTTTAAAAAAGTAGTAAGTATGTCCACTAAAATGATCTGTTAAGTTAATAACAAAACCATGTGGGTACATTAAGAAAAATCGGTGACATACAGACATATATAATCATATTAATTCAATTTACCAAAAATTCATATATGACTTTATGGACTTCCATGTGGGAACTCTAACATCCTCTAGGGGCCTCTAAGTACACAAACTAAGAACTATAAGTATTACAGTTAATGGCAACAATAATGAAATGGGCTCTTAAAGATCTGAATTTTCATTAATTAGCTCTGTTACTTTGGGCACATAAAGAATATTCTCTGAACCTCAGATTTTTTTCACCCATAAAATATGGACTCCATATCTGTATTTATTTTATCCCTGGTACAAGCAACATATTAAGTACTAGGAATAAAAAAAGGGATAAAACCTGTGTATCCTTAAGGACTTTCTAACCTAGCAGAATGAAGCAGACATGCAAGCAAATGGCTGTCCAAAAATGTTACAGGTATTCTGCTAGAAGACTGTACAGTGTAGATGGAGGGGGAAGAGAAGGAACCTGTATGGCACCTAGTCTTAAAAGGCAAGCTGGGGAGGGGGTTGAGAAAATGAGTACTTGCCAGAGATAAAGAAGATGGTGGATGGGGTAGAATTCCAGATATGGGGAGTCAACCAAGCAAAGGCACAGAGGTATGTAACAAAGAGTACAATTTAGACAGTTACCCATGGCTTGCTACAGTTTGGGGGATGGTGTCTGTGTGTTCAGTGAGGTGGGGGAAGGGAGGGAATGTGCATAATGAGAGATAAGGCTGCAGAGACAGAAGGTACACAGAAGACAGAGTTAAGAAACTTGGACCTTACACTGTAGGTGATGAGAAAAGTTTTAAACAGGAAATTAATAAGATTAAATTTTTATTTGGGAGCATAAACTCTGGCAGCCTTAAGGAAAGGATGAGGAGGTGAGTATGGGACCAGAAGAGAGACTAAAATTGTTGACAGGCAGGAAATGTGGTGGCAATGGAAAGAACAGGACAGGTTTGAGAAATGTTACAAGATAGAAATTTAAGATTTTTTTTAACAACAAATGGCGGGGGGTAAAAGTTTCCAACTCTGGGAATAAGGGTAGGTGTGATATTAATTCACCACAGTTGAGTACTGTATGGGAAAACACTGAAAATGGTGCCTTTACCCACTTCATCTTCATAATATTCCTCTGAGATAAGTGTTCTGCAGCTAAGGAAACTGAGGCTCAGGGATATGAAGTAATTTGCCCAGGACCACACGTGAGAGATGACAGAGCCAGTACACCATTATTATTACCCCGATCTCTATAAGAATGACTAAAAAATCCTATGGTTACTTAGGAGATTATCGTATTTTTAAGAGACGCATGTTCAAGTATGTAGAAGTACTGTTAGGATGTGCAACTTACTTATACGTGGTTCAGCAAAAAAATGAGACTTTTAAAATGCAGCAAAATGTAAGCAACTGTTGAATCTGGGTGGAGGGTAGATGATAACCATTATACTACCCTTCAATAATTTCAGTTATGTCAGAAATTTTTCATAATGAAAAAACAGATAAAAGTATTTTGGAAGGGGCGCCTGGGTGGCTCAGTGGGTTAAAGCCTCTGCCTTCGGCTTGGGGCATGACCCCAGGGTCCTGGGATTGAGCCCCGCATCGGGCTCTCTGCTCAGCGGGGAGCCTGCTTCCCTTTCTCTCTCTCTGCCTCCCTCTCTGCCTGCCTGTGATCTCTATCTGTCAAATAAATAAATAAATAAAATCTTTTAAAAAAATTTTTTTGCAAATTCTCAAACTCTGCCCTTCTTGCTGCTTTACTACAATTTAATTCAACAAACATATTATTGGGCTTGGCTGGAGCCTAGCCAGATTCCCTAATCTCAAGGAGCTCAGTCTAATTATAACCGAAATATTGTTCAAGACAGGATATATAAAATGTTTACAATGACACAGCAAAATATCAACCAATTTATACAATTTAGAAATTAAAACCTTCAAATATAGCTTCGCTTAAAAAAATTAACACATGAAAGTAATGCTCCATAGTCTAAACAAGAATTCACCTTCTAAACCCTTTAATAGTCCCAAACATCTTCAAAAATATTTTGAATAAATGTAGACAAACTTGTTAAGCATTTTTTTCCTTTCATCAAGTTCAAGAATTATATGCTCTAATGCTTTTCTTTCTATAATTAGTTTGTCTTGAGTGCTGCCAAAAAAACAGGTAAAAACTTACCCCACAAAATAATACTTTTAAACACATTATTATACAGGGGTGCCTGGGTAGTTCAGTCAGTTAAGTGTCTCTCTTTTTTTTTAAGATTTTATTTATTTATTTACTTGACAGAGAGAGAGAGTGAGAGAGCACAAGCAGGGGGAGTAGCAGGAGAGAGAGAAGCAGGCTCCCCGCTGAGCAGGGAGCCAGGATGCAGGGCTCAATCCCAGGACCCTGAGATCATGACCTGAGCCGAAGGCGGCAGACGCCCAACTGACTGAGCACCCAGGCACCCCCAGTATCTGACTCTTGATTTCACCTTAGGTCATGATCTCAGGATTGTGAGATCCAGCCCTGTGCCCAGCTCCACTCTGGGTGTGGAACCTGCTTAAAATTCTTGCTCTCCCTCTTTCTCTCCCCCTCCCCTTAAAAAAAAGTGTCAGTAAACCACTGGGTAAAATCCAAGAGATTAAAAAATATAAATTAACTCTGACCTATATTTTCATCCACAGTTTACCTAAATTAAATTCATGTTCTAAGTACCATTTTACACATGTAGCACATGCCACAGTATAATGATATTGTATCTCTATCTAGACTGTAAACCCTAAGGGAAAGAATTCAGCTTTGTGTCCTAACATAGCTAATGGCAGGTAAGAGCTCAAACATATTAAATGAACTCAATTCAGGTAGCCACAAGTCTATTGGCTCATACATTTTGATAAAATAATAACCCCACACAGGGCGCCTGGGTGGCTCACTGGGTTAAGCCTCTGCCTTCGGCTCAGGTCATGATCTCAGGGTCCTGGGATCGAGCCCCGCATCGGGCTCTCTGCTCAGCGGGGAGCCTGCTTCTCCCTCTCTCTCTGCTTGCCTCTCTGCCTATTTGTGATCTCTCTCTGTGTGTCAAAAAAATAAATAAAGTCTTAAAAAAAAATAACAATACCCCCACACACAAATAACAGGCACTCCTTAAAAACGACAGCTGGAGAAAAGGGTTTGAGAATGAAGAGGCAAAGTCTATGAAGTTGTTCCGCCCTTCTGAGGCACCATTATAACACAATCATTATAGCTATTGGGAAACTGCTTAAATAAAATGTAGGCATAATAACTAAAAATGGGGAAATTTCACCATACTGAACACAACAGCAAAGTACAAACATTTGCAAATAAGTTAGTTTCCTGAAAAGTAACAATGACAATATCGGTATCGAACTAACACCAACAACACTCACACCAAGCTGACATTTGTTTAGAACTTTATCATGCCAGGCACTGCTATTTTTTTCCTCACCGAATCCTTATAACCCTATGATGACTGTGCTCATTAACTTCACTTAACAGTTGAGGAAAGTGTTGACATACCTAGCAAGCAGCTACATCAAAATTCACAGTGACTCAGTTCTGGTTCCAAAGCAGCTCTTGCTCTCAATCGACTAATCTAAACATTTTGTCAGTCACATCTACCTTAACTTCTAGTTCTGCTAATAACTGACTCTTTAAAGTTCCTTTTATCTACTGTTTTTACAGAACTTCATCTGGCTTCTAGTTTTATCTATTTCACCTGAGTTTATGCTCAAATATCATTTAAAATACAGGAGTCTCCAAACCTTACCTCTTAGCTGAGCTTAAATTCTTTATTTCCTCTATTATTTTTTTAAAGATTTTACTTATTTGTTTGCTTACTTATTTATTTATTTGTTTGTTTTGAGAGAGAGCACTAGCAGGGGGAGGGACAGAGGGAGAGAGAAAAGCAGACTCCGCACTAAGCACGGAACCTGGCGTGGGGGCTTGATCTCACAACACCGAGATCAAGACCTGAGCCAAAATCAAAAGCTGGACGCTTAACCAACTGAGCCACGTAGGCGCCCGTCCTCTATGATCTTAACCTCAAAACAGAATCTCAGAATTGGAAAGGCTGTTAAAAGCTATCTTCTCCAATTTAGTTCAAGTCAACAAATATTTTCTGAATGTTTTCACTGTACCCAAGCACTAACAGTACAGAACAGAACAAAACAGAGACAGCCTCTGTCATTGCAAAGCTTAGTCAACTATGAAGCCAGGAGCAAGTAAACTGTAAGTAACTACAAGTATATAAATGTGTGTGTACACAGACACACACACACACACACGCACATGCTTGTGCTCTACTTTTTTCTTTACTTTAAATGAACTGCCTTTCTCTAGGTTAAAGCCAATCCTCACTTGTATGCTGATTTCTTCCCTTCACATCTACTTAAGAACATTACTGTAGAGATCCCAACTACCCTATCCCCCTCCCATCCACAATTCTTTCTCTATGGATCATTCTCCAAATAAACATGCTATTATTTTTCATCTTTTTTAAAAATTTTTAAAGACTTTATTTATTTATTTGACAGAGAAAGATCACAAGTAGGCAGAGAGGCAGGCAGAGAGAGAGGAGGAAGCAGGCTCTCCGCTGAGCAGAGAGCCTGATGAGGGACTCGATCCCAGGACCCTGAGATCATGACCTGAGCCGAAGGCAGAGGCTTTAACCCACTGAGCCACCCAAGTGCCCCTATTTTTCATCTTAAAAAAAAAAAAGAAAACTCTCTATGTCATGTCTTCCCTTCAACTTCCACCTCCATTTTTGTCCCTCCCTTTACAAGAAAATTGTTTGAATGAGTTGTCTATAATCACCGTCTCCAGCTTCTCTCCTCTGATCCCCTCTTGAGCCCAAATCTTGGTTTGGGTCCAGGTTGGGATCTCCGGGTTGTGAGATCGAGCCCCACATCAGGCAACATGCTCAGTGTAGAGTCTGCTCTGCTTGAGTTTCTCTCTCCCTCTCCCTCTGTTCCATCACCCCTGCTCTCTCTCAAATAATTTTTTAAAAATATATATACAAACAAATAAGCACACTATAATCCAATGATACATTATCATTTCTCCTCCTCTTGACCTAACAGAAGGATCTAACATGGTTGACCACTCTCCTTGAAACGCTTCCTTTGATTTTGGGACATTACACCCTCACAGTGTTCCTCCTGTCTTCTCCACTCAGTCTGTCTCCTTTGTTATTCCCCACTCATCTCCCTGACTTCAAAACACTGGGGTACCCTACCCTTAAACCCAGTCTTTAGACCTTTCCTTTTCTATCTATACCCAGCACTAGGCAATCTCATTCCATCTCATGGCTTAAGAACCATCAAAATGCTGACAGCTCCCAAATTAGTATCTCCAGACTTTACCTTTCCCCTAAATGCCAGATCCAAATTTGCAACTACCCACTCAACAGCTCCTGTGGGTTGTCTAACTGGCATCTCAAACTTAACATGTCCAAAACTGCACTCATCTCCCTCCACTCCCCCCAAGAAAAACCTCTTTAAATCCCAGGCTTCCCCATCTCAGTCAATGGTAATTCCATCTTTCCAACTGCTTAAGCAAAAAATTTTGTCATCATTCTCGACTTCTTTTTCTTACACCGATTATCAACTCCTGATGACTCTACCTCCAAAACATATCCAGAATATACCTACTTACCATCGTTTCTATTGTTAATTACCACCCTGGTCCAAAGTACCATATCTCTCACCTGGGATCATTGCAACAGCCTCCTAATTTTGCTTCAGTCCTTGCTCCTAGTCTACTCTCAACACAGCAGCCAGAATGACCCTATTAGTATTAGCCCAAGTCAAATCATATCACACTTGTGCCAAAAATCCTCCAAAAGCTTCTTTTCTCACCTCTCCATGGTCTGCCTCCACCTTCCTCACCTCTCTGATCTCATCTCTATAACCAGAAGACCTTATAATTTGCCATTCAAACCAAGATACTACTAGGTAGGAGTGAAAGTGAGCACTATTAATAATATGTCATCAAGATAAGAGATGCAAACAAGGGCATATAATCACTCTATTACTGGCCCCCCTCAGACTTGCCAGGTATACTTTCACCTCTGTACCTTCATACTTGCTTGCCACCCAAATCTCTTACTTCCTTTAGGACTTTTTACTCAAGAGTGATCTTCTTCAAAGACACAAAAAGATGGAAAAGCATTCCATGCTCATGGATCAGAACAATAAACGTTGTTAAATGTCTATACTGCCCAGAGCAACCTATACTTTTAATGCCATCCCAATCAAAATTCCACCGGCATTTTTCAAAGTGCTGGAACAAATAATCCTAAAATTTGTCTGGAATCGGAAAAGACCCCAAATTGCTAAGGAAATATTGAAAAAGAAAAACAAAGCTGGGGGCATCACGTTGCCTGATTTCAAGCTTTACTACAAAGCTGTGATCACCAAGACAGCATGGTACTGGCACAAAAACAGACACAAAAACCAGTGGAACAGAGAGTCCGGATATGGACCTGCAACTCAACTAATCTTTGACAAAGCAGGAAAAAATAATCCAGTGGAAAAAAGATAGTCTCTTCAATAAATGGTGCTGGGAAAATTGGACAGCTATAGAAGAATGAAACTTGACCATTCTCTTACACCATTCACAAAGATAAATGGATAAAAGACCTCAACACGAGGCAGGAATCTATCAAAATCCTAGAGGAGAACATAGGCAGTAACCTCTTTGACATCAGCCACAATTTCTTTCAAGACACGTCTCCAAAGGCAAAGGAAACAAAAGCGAAAACCAACTTTTGGGACTTCATCAAAATAAAAACCTTCTGCACAGAAAAGGAAACAGTCAACAAAACAAAGAGGCAACCCATGGAATGGAAGAAGATATTCACAAATGACACTACAGACAAAGGGCTGATATCCAAGATCTATAAAGAACTCCTCAAACTCAACACTCAGAAAACAGATAATCACGTCAAAAAAATGGACAGAAGACATGAACAGACATTTCTCCAAAGAAGACATACAAATGGCTAACAGACACATGAAAAAAATGTTCATCATCTCTAGCCATCAGGGAGATTCAAATCAAAACCACACTGAGATACCATCTCACACCAGTTAGAATGGCCAGAATTAACAAGACAGGAAACAACAAGTGTTGGAGAGGATAAGGAGGAAGGGGAAGCCTCTTACACAGTTGGTGGGAATGCAAGTTGGTGCAGCCACTTTGGAAAAGTGTGGAGATTCCTTAAGAAATTAAAAATAGAGCTACCCTATGACCCTGCAATTGCCCTACTGGGTATTTACCCCAAAGATACAGATGTAGTGAAAAGAAGGGCCATATGAACCCCAATATTCATAGCAACAATGGCCATAATCGCCAAATTGTGGAAAGATCCAAGATGTCCTTCAACTGACAAATGGATAAAGAAGATATGATCCATACATACAATGGAATATTAGGCCTCCATCAGAAAGGATTAATACCCAACTTTTGTATCAACATGGGTGGGACTGGAGGAGATTATGCTAAGTGAAATAACTCAAGCAGAGAAAGTCGATTATCGTAAGATTTCACTTGTGGAGCATAAGGAATAACATGGAAGACATCAGGAGAAGGAAAGGAAAAGTGAATTGGGGGAAATTGGAAGGGGAGACGAAGCATGAGAGACTGTGGACTCTGAGAGACAAACTGAGGGTACTGGAAGGGAAGAGGGGTAGGGGGATGGGTGAGCCTGGTGGTGGGTATTAAGGAAGGCATGGAGCACTGGGTGTGGTGCAAAACAATGAATCTTGGAACACTGAAAAAAATAAAATTAAAAAAAAAAAGTGGTCTTCTTCAATAAGGTCTTTCTTGGACACGTTATCTAAAATGTCAGCCCCTACCCTGTCACACATTCCTATTTCCTCTCCACAGAAAGAGGTATTTGTTCTCTGACAAATCTGCACTGACTAGAACAAAACCTGTCAAATCACAAGCATTCAGTCCATATTTGGTAAATAAATATATGAATGAATAAGAGGTATTTCAGTAACATACTCTAGAGATTTCATAACCAGAGTAGATAAAACATAGGAAGAACAAGAATACAGTCTTTTGTGGATGAGAAAAGAAGAGATGAACAGCATGAAATCATCATTAAATGTTAAACTAAAATAACCACACAATACTGAAAACATTAACAATAATACTTGGAAGATTCATGAAAGACTTAAAGGAAAAACAAAGGTGCTCACATTTTTCATTTATTCCTTACTTCCCAGAAGATAGTTTCCAAACTCCTTAGCCTAATATTCAAGGACCAATCTTGCCTTCACCCACACTTCTACTCCTATCTCACACAATTTTCCTATATAAAATCGCTTGTTCCAGCTAAATCTGCCTTTTCATTTTTATTTTTAATTCACCTTCATAGTATTATATTCTTTTTTTTTAAAGATTTTATTTATTTATTTGACAGACAGAGACCACAAGTAGGCAAGAGAGGCGGGCAGGGAGAGAGAGGAGGAAGCAGGCTCTCTGCTCCACAGAGAGCCTGATGTGGGGCTCGATCCCAGGACCCTGGGATCATGATCTGAGCCGAAAGCAGAGGCTTTAACCCACTGAGCCACCCAGGTGCCCCTATATTCATTATTTTTTTAAAAGATTTTATTTACTTATCTGACAGAAAGAGAGAGTGAGAGAGCACAAGCAGGGGTAGCAACAGAGAGGGAGGAGAAGCAGGCTCCCCGCTGAGCAAGGAACCCGATGTGGAACTGGATCCCAGACCCCGAGATCATGACCTGAGCCAAAGGCAGCTGTTTAACTGAATGAGCCACCCAGGCACTCTGGTATTATATTCATTGTTATTTACATCAGACTTCATCTTAATTACTTACTTGTTCTAATTTCCAAAGCCTGGCTCAATAAAACCTTCCTTCCCCAACCATATAGTACAGCCCCAGTGATAAATTCCAACTCTGAACTTTTTTTTTTTTTCCAAATATTTTATTTATTCATTTGACAGAGATCACAAGTAGACAGAGAGGCAGGCAGAGAGAGAGGAGGAAGCAGGGTCCCCGTGGAGCAGAGAGCCCGATGCGGGGCTCGATCCCAGGACCCCAGGATCACAACCCGACCCAAAGGCAGAGGCCTCAACCCACTGAGACACCCAGGCGCCCCCCCAACTCTGAACTCTTAAAGCACTGCTTATCCATACTACTAATTTGAAACTTTTTCTTTTTGTTTTCATCTTTGATGTCTGTATCCTGTCTTTCCAGCAAAAATGACAGGTCCCCTCAAAGGCTGAGAATATCTTTTAGATGGATGTAACCCTAGCCCCGAATACCACAAGCACACAAAGAAGCGCTCATATATATTTGGTAACTGCATTGTCACAAGTTGCTCTGCAAAAAAGAACATAAGTAAAATAAAAGATTTTACATTAACATTAGGCACTAATATATCTAACAATAACAAACAGAATTTTTTCCTGAAATTTGCAAACATTTTCCAAGGGAGATCATTTCTTTTTTTTTTTTTAAGATTTTATTTATTTATTTGACAGAGATCACAAGTAGGCAGAGAAGCAGGCAGAGAGAGAGAGGAGGAAGCAGGCTCCCTGCTGAGCAGAGAGCCCGATGCGGAGCTCGATCCCAGAACCCTGGGATCATGACCTGAGCTGAAGGCAGAGGCTTTAACCCACTGAGCCACCCAGGCGCCCCTAGATCATTTCTTTTTGTAGTCAAAAATTAGACTCTGAAAATCTGTAACTTCAGTTCCAATTACCACATTTTCTACAAAAATAAAATTCATTATAAACATGCACATTAAATCAAATGTTAAGCTTTTCAACTCATGTTTTGAAAACATATCAGTGAGAAAACAGTGGGAAGATTTTAGTTGCAGGAGTAAAGCACAATGGGTTTCTGTGTCTATGGTATAGAGCTGGGCCTGGCAAACTTTATAGCCTATGGCCCAAATTCAGCTAGGGGCCTGATTCTTTTTTTTTTTTTTTTTTAAGATTTTATTTATTTATTTGAGAGAGAGGCAGTGAGAGAGCATGAGCGAGGAGAAGGTCAGAGGGAGAAGCAGACTCCCCGTGGAGCTGGGAGCCCGATGCGGGACTCGATCCCGGGTCTCCGGGATCATGACCTGAGCCGAAGGCAGTCGTCTAACCAACTGAGCCACCCAGGCGTCCCTAGGGGCCTGATTCTATAAAGTTTTTTTTTTGAACACAGCCATGCCTATTGGTTTGTGTATAATCTATGGCTGTTTTCATGCTACAATGGCAGAGCTGAATAGTTGCCAGAGTTCTCCAGAGTCCATATGGCCCCCACAATCTAAAATAGTTACTATCTGGCCCTTTACAGAAGAAGTTTGCCAATTCCTGATAAGAAGCATACCTAATCCGATGCAGAGCATGGAGAGGAAGAACAGTCTGAAATGTGTGACCTAGGAAATATGCTCTAAGGAGGATACACATATTACAAGTGCTAGCAACTATGCTTGAATGAACTCTTATGACTCAAGAGAAGGACTCTATACTAGGGAAAAGATGATTTCAAATATTTTATGGAATGAGAATCATGTTTCATGTTTTTTCTCTGTTGAAAATTTCTAATTAAAGGGATCCCACGATAGTGATAGGTATCTAATAGCTCTACACTTTAACAGCTAGACTTCAAGTAAATAAATTAATCTAATAAATCCAGGAATAATTTTGTGAGACAGTCCATATTATATGAGAGAAGACCACCTGCTACTTTCTCATTTTAGAGACTACATCAAACAACATAGCACAAAGGATACCAAAACTGGGGTCAGAAGATCTGAGGCATTTAAGGCTGGGCTTCGACACCTACTGGCAGTGTTACCTACTGGCAACTTAGTCACTTCACCTAAGTTTCTGTTTCCTCATCTTCAAAACTGGAGTGTCCTTGTCCCTCTCATATGCTAAGTTGTATAGTTCATATGTGGTGTCTGGAAAGTATAAATGAGTACACAGTGTAAGACATCGTTCTTCTTGTCAATTAAAAGATGATGTCTGTCATTTCAAGGGGACGCAGCTCCATGTCCATCGCATAAGAGAACTGACCAAAATGAACCTCTCCATGAAACTAAGTGGGAAGCATTAAAGTCTTAACTAAACAGGTTAGACTACTTGCTAAGACTGTAGAAACTACACTTGTAAAAGGCTTATTAAAAGTGAAAGTAAAGGCCAACAATCTTCAGCCTAAGAGCATTTTTAGTAACATAAATTCCACACACAAGTGTGGCTTTAAAATTTGAGAACAAAGCATGCTTTGCAAATATGTTAATGTGGCTAATTTAAAATGATCTGATTAAAAATTACAGAGGTAATATGGGGCGCCAGGATGGCTCAACGGGTTGAAGCCTCTGCCTTTGGCTCAGGTCATGATCCCAGGGTCCTGGGATGGAGCCCCGCGTCGGGCTCTCTGCTCGGCGGGGAGCCTGCTTCCCCTCTCTCTCTGCCTGCCTACTTGTGATCTCTGTCTGTCAAATAAATAAAATCTTTAAAAACTGCAGAGGTAATGACAACTAAATATAATATGGGATCCTAGAACAGAAAGAGGACATCAGGTGAAAACCAAGGAAATCTAAATAACATGAGCTTTATTTAGTTAACAATGATGTGTCAACAGTGGTTCACTAATTGTAACAAATATAACATATTAATGTAAGATGTTAGTATTAAGGGCAACTTGGTGCTGGGTATATATAGGAACTCCTTGTGTTATCCTCTCAATACTTCTGTAAATCTTAAACTGTTCTAAAAATAAATAAAGTATAATTTTTTTAAAATTACACAAGTAATACACTTCAAAGTCCAAGAATTCAATTTAACAACTTTTTTTCAGTTAAAAAAAAAGTATACTAAATTGAGAAAATGTTTGAACACAGTAATTTATCACAATCTTCAACAACCACCATCTAGAAAAAGGATTACCAGCTATCATATGATGTTCCAGAATTGGTTAACAGCTGGTAACACATTTTAGTGTTCATTTTTTTTAAGATTTTATTTTTAAGTAATCTTTACACCCAGCATGTGGCTTGAACTTACAACCCCAAGATCAAGAGTTGCATGCTCTTCCAACAGAGCCAGCCAGGTGCCCCAACATATTTTAGTGTTTAAACTATCACCCTAAAAACATGTTCTTCCTCCATTTACTGTGATCAGAAATGAAACACGGATACTTCATAACAAAATTTCCACAGGCACATTACATTTTGTACTAATTCCTGGTCAAGGGAACCAAGGCAAATACACTTTCTAGCTGGAATGTTTAAGAAAAGTCTGTTTTTGCATTAACTTCCATTTAATAGCAAACTCTCTTAAAAGGCATTATAAATAGTAATGGCTGAACTTGAAGAGAATTTTAACTGGTGGTAGTAAAATATATCCATGCTTAGGAAATAAAAAGAACAGTAACTGGGGTGCCTGGGTGGCTCAGTTGGTTAAGTGTCTGCCTTCGGCTCAGGTCATGATCTCAGGGTCCTGGGATGGAGTGCTACATCGGGCTCCTTGCTCAGCAGGGAGCCTGCTTCTCCCTCTGCTTCCCACTCCCCCTGCATGTGCGCTCGCTCGCTCTGACAAATGAATCAAAAAAATCTTAAAAAAAAAAAAAAAAAAAAAAG
>PISX010000614.1:0-15000 GCA_004024625.1 Mellivora capensis
TTAGGTCCCTAGCCTTTGGTACTGTCTCTTGTTCTTTTTTTTGTGGTGAGTTTTTCCGCCTTGTCATTTTTTCCAGATAAGATTATATGAAGGAGCAAATAAAATACTGAAAGGGTGGCAAAGACCCTCGGAAAATGCCTTTAATGAAAAAATTGAATTAACTGCAAGACTAAAGAATCATGGGGAGAAAGCCATGAATTCCGTGCTTTGCTTTCTCCTCCTCTGGAGTTCCGCTGCTCTCCTTGTTAAGTGAACTTGGTCTTGGCTGGATTTCTTTTGATCTTCTGGGGCAGGGGCCTGTTGTAGTGATTCTCAAGTGTCTTTGCCCAAGGCAGAGCTGCACCGCCCTTACCAGGGGCTGGACTGAGTAATCCGTTTGGTTTCGCTTTTGGGAGCTTTTGTTCCCTGAGCGCTTTCCGTAGAGTCCGGAGGATGGGAATGAAAATGGCGGCCTCCTAGTCTCCGGCCCAGAAGAGCTGAGATTCGGGGCTCCACTCCTCAGAGAAAAGCCCCAGCTACTCCCATCTCCCTCGCCTCTGGCCGCGCTCCGAGCTCACCCAGCCTGCGACCGGTTCAAGGTAACCCCGAGCTGAGAGCTCACTCCTCGGCTCTGTCTCTGTAGCCGGCTTCCCACTCTGATACCTGCGAGCTCTGCGACACTCAGACACCCCCGATCCTTCTGTGACCCTGCGGGACCTGGGGCCACGCTGACCCCGTGTGGGCTTCACCCCGGTTTAGCCTCTGGAGCGATGTCCCTCCATGGAGCAGACTTTTAAAAGTCCCGATTTAGTGCTCCGTGGCTCCGCCGCTTGCCGGGAGCCGGCCCCTCCCCTGCGGTCTATCCTCCCGTCGCTTTCGATTCACTTCTCCGCCAGTCCTACCTTCCAGAAAGTGGCCTATTTTTGTTTCCAGAATTGCTGTTCTTCCTCTCTTTGATCTCCCGTTGGATTTGTAGGTGTTCGCAATGGTTTGATAAGCTATCTAGCTGATCTCCTGCTACCTGATGTCGTCTCAGTTGCTACTTCTCCGCCATCTTGGGGGCTGGATGGCAGTTCTATTTTTAATATTTTGAGGAACCAACAATTTCTGCTAACTGTGCACAAGTTTCCTTTTTCTACACATCTTCACCAATATTTATTTCTAGTCATTTTGATTTTAGCCATACTGACATGTGTGAGATGATATCTCACTGTGGTTTTGATTTGCATTGCCTTGAAGATTAGTGATGTTGAATGTATTTTCATGCATCAGTTGGCCATCTGTATGTTTTCTTTGGAAAAATGTGTATTCAGTTTCTTTGCCTATTTTTAATCATATTTTTTTTTTAGTGTTGTATTGTATAAGTGCTTTATGTATTTTGGATATTAACCCCTAATTGGATATATCATTTGCAAATATCTTCTCCCATTCAGTAGGTTGCCTTTGTTTTCATTGCTAGTTTCCCTTGCTGTGCAGAGATTTTATATTTGGTGTAGTCCCAAAAGCTTATTTTTGGTCTGGTTTCCCTTGCCTTAGGAGACATATCTAGAAAAATATTTCTGTGGTTGATGTCCAAAAAATTATAAGCTCTATTTCTTTTATTTTAGTGTGTATATTTATGTATATGTGTATACTTTTGTGTATGTATGTCAAAAATTATTATTTCGATAATTTCTTTAATGAAGCCTTATTGTTGGTAAATTCTGTTTTCCTAAATTTTCAACCTCACTCTTGATGATAGTTGAGTGACATATGAAATTCCAAGTTGACAATTATTTTTTCCTTCACATTTTGTTATTTATACCATTGCCTTTGAATCTCTACTCAGGGTTATGTGAAGTCTGTTTTCAATTTGTCAATCATTTGTGATCATTTTGTGTTTTCTTCCTGGCAGCATCTATTTATTTATTTTTAAAGATTTTATTTATTTATTTGACAGTGAGAGAGAGAGAGAGCACAAGCAGGGGGAGCAGCAGTCAGAAGGAGGGGGAGAAGCACGTTCCCCATGGTGCAGGGACCCCAACACAGGGTTCCATCCCAGGACCCGGGGATCGTGACCTGAGTTGAAGGCAGATGCTTAACCAACTGAGTCAATCAGGTGTCCTTATTTATTTACTTTTAAAGATTCATTTATTTATTTTAAAGAGAGAAAGAAAGAGTGGGGAAGGGGCAAAGGAGAGGGAGAGAAGATGAAGCGGACTCTGCACTGACTGCAGAGCCTGACGTGGGGCTCGATCTTACAACCCTGAGATCATGACCTGAGCTGATACCAAGAGTTGAATGCTTAACTGACTGCGCCACCCAGGTGCCCTTTTTATGGTGGCTTTTAAAGTTTAGTCTTTATTCCTGATGGTCTGTAGTTTTACTACGGTATATTGAATGGTGTATTTATTTATTTTTCCCTCTTTTTAAAATTAACATATTTAAATTAACATATTAACATAAAATAACATATTACTTGTTTCAGGGATACAGGCCTGTGATTTGTCAGTCTTATATAATACCCAGTGCTCACCACAGCATATATCCTTCCCATCACCTCGTTACCCCATCCCCCCACCTCTCTCCCCTCCAGCAGCCCTCAGTTTGTTTCCCATGGTTAAGAGTCTCTTATGGTTTGTCTCCCTCTCCGGTTTCCTCTTGTTTCATTTTTTCCCCTCTTCCTCTGTGATCCTCTGCCTTGTTTCTTAAATTCCACATATCAGTGAGATTGTATGATAATTGTCTTTCTCTGATTGACTTACTTCACTTAGCATAGTACCTTCTAGTTCCATCTATGTCGTTGCAAATGGCTTACCGGTATTCAGAGTACAATCTGGACCTGATGGTTTGTATCTTTCTTTACATCTAGACATTTCTCAGCTACTGTCTTTTCAAATATTGTTTATACAACCTTTTCTACATTATTTTCTTTGAAAGCATCTATCTCTTCTTTATGGATCTAATCTAAACTAACTAACTTTCTAAGTTTTACATTTATTTCTCTGTTGTACATATGAATGGATTCCTTAATACTACCCTTATAATTTGCTAATTTTCTCATCAAGTTTAGTGCCCAATTTGTCCCATGTTTTAGTGTCTCATTTTCGTGACTTTTTAAATAGATTCTTTTTCAGAGCCAGTAGTTCTTATTTTATTCTGGCCTGTTTTGTGTCACAATTTGTTTTTTTTATGTATACTATCAATTATTTCTTTGGTACACACACATATTTCAATGTTTTGGTCAGACTATTTTTATCAACTAAAATTTACCTGAAGTGAATTCATGTTCTCATAGCTTATCTTGCTGTTGTCTTTACAAGCACTCTGCTCCTTTGTGTGTTTTGGAACTTTGGTTTTCAGGCTTATTTTCTTTCTTTCTTTCTCTCTCAAATAAATAAATAAAAATAAACGGAAGTAAACCCTATCCCCTATTTCACCTGTCCTCCCCCCCCCTCCCCTCTGGTAACCATCAGTTTATTCTGTATATTTAAGAGTCTGTTTCTTGGTTTGTCTTTTTTCCCCCTCCCTTTGTTCCTTTGTTTTCTTTCTTAAATATGAGAGGCATCTGGCTGGCTCAGAATATAGAGCTGTGACTCTTGATCTCATGTCATGAGTTTGGGCCCCACATTGGGTGGAGAACTTACATTTAAAAACAGGTTAAAAAAAAAAAACAACTCCACATATGAGTGAGATCCTATGTTATTTGTCTTTGACTTATTTCACTTAATATTTTATTCTCTAGCTCCAACCATGTTGTTGCAAATGGCAAGATTTCATTCTTTTGATGGCTCAGTAATATTCCATTATACACATACCACCTTGTCTTTATCTGTTCATCAGTGACACTTGGGCTGCTTCCACTGTTTGCCTATTGTAAATAACGCTGCAGTAAACATGGGGGTGCTGGTATCCTTTTGAATTCGTGGTTTGGTATGTCTGGGATAAACACGCGGTAGTGCAGTTACTGTATCGCATGGTAGTTCTATTTTTTAACTTTTGAGGAAACTCTATGCTGTTTTCCACAGGGGCTGTACCCGTCTGCATTTCCACCAAGAGAGTAGGAGAGAGAGTTCCCCTTTCTCTACATCCTTGCCACCACCTCTTGTTTCTTGTGTTGTTAATTTTAGCCATTTTGACAGGTGTGAGGTAATATGTCATTGTAGTTTTAATTTATATTTCCCTGATAATCACTTAAATTGAACATCTTTTCATGTGTTTGTGGGCCATCTGTTGTCTTTGGAGAAATGTCTGTTCATGTCTTTTGCCCATTTTTAAATTTTTTTGTTTGTTTGTTTGTTTTGGATGTTGAGTTGTATTAGGTCTTATGTATTTTGGCTACTAACCCTTTATTAGATATGTCACTTGCAAATATCTTCCCCTATTCCTGAGGTTGCCTTTTAGTTTTCTTGATTGTTTCCTGTGCTGGGAGGAGACTTTTTATTTTGCTGTAGCCCCAATAGTTTATTTTTGCTTGTGTTTCCTTTGCCTCAGGAGGCATATCTAGAAAGATGTTGCTATGGCTAATGTCACAGAAATTATTCCCTGTGCTCTTTTCTAGGATTTTTATGGTTTCAGGTCTCACATTTAGGTCTTTAATCCCATTTAGGCTTCTTCTTGTGTATGGTGAAAGAAAGTGACCCAGTCTCATTCTTTTGCATGTGGCTGTCCAGTTTTCCCAACACCATTTGTTGAAGAGTCTTTTTCCCACTGAATAGTCTTTCCTGCTTTGTTGAAGATTAATTGATCATATAGTTGTGGATTTATTTCTGGGTTTCCTGTTCTGTTCCATTGATCTCTGTGTCTATTTTTATGCCAGCATAATACAGTTTTAATTACTACCATTATGTAATATAACTTAAAAATCTGAAATTATAATACCTCCAGTTTTCTTTTTCAAGATTACTTTGGTCATTTGAGGTCTTTTGTGGTTCCCTGTAAATTTTAGAATTGTTTGGGAATACCTGGGTGGCTCAGTCAGTGAAGCACCTGCCTTCAGCCCAGGTCACATCCCAGGTCACAATCCCAGGTTGGGATTGAGTCCCACATAGGATTCCTTGCTCGGAGGGGAGTCTGCTTCTCCCTCTGACTGCCACTCCCTCTGCTTGTGCTTGCTCATTCTCTCTGACAACTAAATAAATAAAAGCTTTAAAAAAGTTTAGAATTGTGTGTTCTAGTTCTATGAAAAATCCTATTGGTATTTTGGTAGGAATTGCATTAAATCCCACTTTACATTACTTTGTCATGGCAGCCGTAGGAAGCTAACACAGAAGGGCAACTTAATAACTTCCATGATGTCCACAATAAATAGACAGACAGTTACTATCCCAAATGAGTTCAGTGGCCTTATGTTTCCACTTTACTTTACGTGTTCTCCTATTAATTTTGACCATCAAGGAGACATTTCCCCTTGATTGATTAAAAAGTTACTTCTGCCAAGCTTCAAAGTACATCCTAGTATTAAGGAATCGAATGTGAAAAGACCTGTGTATAAATTGTGTATCAATTCACCTGACACTTTCCTGGCCATCAGTAAGTGATGAAGGAATGTGTAATAGAAGTTTATTTTTTATTTTTTAAAAAGATTTTATTTATTTATTTATTTGACAGAGAGAGATCACAAGTAGGCAGAGAGGCAGGCAGAGAGAGGAGGAAACAGGCTCCCTGCTGAGCAGAGAGCCCAATGCGGGGCTTGATCCCAGGACCCTGGGATCATGACCTGAGCCAAAGGCAGAGGCTTTAGCCCACTGAGCCACCCAGGTGCCCCAGGAATGTGTAATAGAAGTTAATCTAACATCGACACCACTCAGACTTCTACTGTTAAGAACTTCAGTTACTAACTCACAGAATCCCAATTTGTCCTCAGACTAAAGGATCCCATCAAGTCCTGGTATCCTCTTCCTATAAACCTGTCCATACCTCCTTTTTTTACTGTTGCCTCTTCAAGCAAGCGCCTTCTGGTCCTCTACCTCTACCTCTAACCATTATCTTCCAGAGAGCAATGGGAACCTGCTCTCTCCCCTTCTCTGTCCTTTTCTCTCCTTCTCCAGGTCACTCCCCTTGTCTTCTGGCTTCATATATCACTGACACAGCTCTTACCCAGGTCCTCAGAATCATTCAAATGTGAAAATGGTTTCCACTTCTCTCACTTGACTGCACCCCCACGCACACACAGACAGTGTGTTGTTACTAATGAGCGTCCCATAATTCTTTTGATCTCCAAGTCACCAACCTGTTTTCATTCTCCTCCTACTTCCCAGAGCATCCTTCTCAGCCTCTCCTGGTTACCCAATTCTGCCCATGCTCTGAGTATGTTGGAGTCACTAAAGATTTTATTTTTGGTTCACTTTTGCACACTTTGTTTTCCCCTGCTTAATCCTTCAGTAGATATCTAGGGTTTTCAAGATTAAATCAAGTTTTTCAGTTTAGCATATAAGACCTTTTAGAATAGCCGCCTCTCCCCTACTTGGGCTCTATAATCTAGTCATAACAAACGACTTGCTGTTCCCTCCTATTTCATGCTATTCCATGCCTCTGTGCCTTTATATATGCCTTCACCTAGGTGGCAGGTCTTTTGCCTGGTCTTGCTGCACTCATCCTCCATGGCTAATTGGCCATCGATGGCCTCATGCTGGCTCTCTGCTGGGGCAACAGGGTAACCAGATCTTGCATTTGTCATCACTGAACAAGCAAACCCAGTCTTGTGATCACAGCGGTCTCGGGTTCTCAAGAGCAGCAAAAGAGAGCAAGTTCCAAACCAAGGGGCTATTTAAGTCTCTGTTGGCACCATAGTTGCTCCTGTCCCACTAATCAAAGCAAATGGTATGACAAAGACCAGAGTCAATGTCGGGGAACTGCAAAGACAATGGCAAAGGCCATGGACACACAGGGAGCCATACTGCTTACCTTTCCGGTTTTCACCTTCTCTTTGATGCTCCATTCATTAATCCACTGCACAGATGTTATGAACACCCACCATAAGCAAAGCCCTGGGCTAGGCACTCAGAATGCAGAGTCTCCTTAGTGTTTGGAATTTGTACTCAAAGACTGACATTTAAAGACTAGGACATACAATAAAAGAAATACCAGGAGTTAAGGCTGCTGGGCTAGGTAGGCTGGGCCTGAGAACACTCTGCGCTCCTTAGCATATCACAGAAATTCCTACCTCGTTACTCAGAATTTTCTATTTATAGCTTCCCCCCAGCAAAAGGTGGAGTAAGGCTTGGAGGAAGTTGATCAAAAGATACAAACTCCAGTTATGAGATAAAAAAACCACTAGGGATATAATGAACAGAATGACCGCGGTTAACACCACTGTGCCCTATATTTGAAAGCTGTTAAGAGAGTAGATCTTAAAAGTTCTCATCACAAGAAGAACTTTGAAAAAAAAAATCTCTACGAGGTGATGGATGTTAGCGAAATTTACTGTGGTACTCATTTTACAATATATCTAAGTCAAGTCCCTATGCCATCCCCCATAAACTTACATGGTACCATCTGTCAATTACAGCCCCAAAATTTGGGGGGGAAAGGATAACCCAAAGCCAAAATACAGACCCAAGATGTAAAATCTTTTTACTGTGTCGATTTAAAAACTATCATTGAGGGGCACCTGGGTGGCTCAGTGGGTTAAAGCCTCTGCCTTCGGCTCAGGTCATGATCCCAGGGTCCCGGGATCGAGCCCCGCATCGGGCTCTCTGCTCTGCAGAGAGCCTGCTTCCTCCTCTCTCTGCCTGCCTCCCTGCCTACTTGTGATCTCTCTCTCTCTCTGTCAAATAAATAAAATCTTAAAAAAATAAAAATTATCATTGAAGATTTACTAAATTTCGTTGGTAACCTATAAATTTAAGCAGGAAATTGTGTAAAAACAGCATTTCCATAAAAGACCCAAACTCCAGAGGTGGGAGAGAAAAACAGTTAACATTTTCATCCTTAGGCCTCCAGCTGTGTCTCCCGTTCGTCGGAATAAATAGCTGTTTGGAACCTCAGATTCCTACTTGTGCAAATTACATAGACCAAAAGTCCAAATGAAAACCACTTTAAAAACAACTACCTAAAGCTGCCCTATTACAAGTATTTATTTTTCTCTAGGATTAGGACAGATTGCTTGGGCAGCCCAGTCTTTCATAAAGAGGGGGGTGGGGAACAGAGTTGGGTCTTCATTTTCTCACAAAAGGCACAATGGCGAGCGCATCTGTGAACATTGCATAATTTGTTATGTTCTACAAAGAGGTGGGTTTTTGTTATACACATACCAAAGCTATTTGGTACTGTTGCACCAATGATCTCTATTCAGGTCCAGAAAAGAAATTGGCCTCCGAAGAGTGAAAGGAGAGTAAATTTTTCTTTAAAAATTAGATACAGATTATCACTTCCAAATGCGGGAGGGAATTTTACAAGGGACGGTGCACTGATTAGCTTTCCAATGGACATCCAGTCCTTTATGAAACACATACTAGCGGTGGTCAACTGTGACCAATGTGGTTGATTACTCTCCAAAAGAGCTGAACTGAGATTACCCATCTAATCTAATTGAGAAATGTTGGGTGAACTTGAACTGTTTCATGGACATGAATGACCAGAGAATTTATTTGATAAGACACTAAAAGCTGAATATGGTAACTATCTCTTTGATGGTTTGATACAGTCATTCCTTTAGCTCATTTGCATGTCTTTCATATTTTTTTGTGAATTCTCTTCTGGTGATTACACGAGTGGCCTAAATGAAAAAGAGGAAGAAACATTTCTGTGCAACATCATTACGAAAGAATTAGAAAGCTTACCTGGCGTCTTTATTTGGTTTTATGCTTTAAAAAGTGACTCCAGCTTTTAAGAACACCAATTAAATTGTGGAAAACTTAATAAATCCACGGGTATCTCATGTGATATCCCTAAATGTTTCTTAAATATCGTCTCCTGATTGTATTCATTAAGATAAAAAAAGACGTCAGGAAGCTGGCCTGTTACTTACCAACCTCCTTTGCATTTTGTTGTAAACTGGGGCAGGGGAGCGACTGTTGGGGACATCGCAGTGAAACATTTATGGTAACTTTATCGACATATGGCACACAGGTGGCATCAGATAATAAAATACTTTCTCTTCATATACCTGCTAAATTTAAGATAAATTCTGCTGTTTTCTCAATGACTTACGGTATAAGTTGGACATGTGCATTTTTTTACTGTATTTAAATTGTACATTTTAAAAACTCCTCATAGCAACTCAAAGATAGAAACTCTGAGTATAAATTACAAAATCGCACTTCACGTTACTAGTGACTCTTTAAATGGAATTTTTCATTGAAACTTTGTCATTAAAATAAGAAGGCCTTTTGGCTGTGCCCATACAAGCATAAGAAATTGTATATGTTTGTGATACTGAATGACTCTTGCCCATATGCTGCACTGCAAAGCTACATGAATGAGGCATTTACCAAATCAGGCCCACCACATTAAACAGAAAAACAATCTTTATTCATGGTAACTTATCAGTTTCAATTAATCAACCTTAACAATGGAAATTCTGATGTGTTCAAGCAACTTGAAAGCAATAGGTCATCTCCAGGGCAGCCATGTTGTGTCTTTGTGCCCAAGGTTTCAAACAAAGCAACATCTCCAATAAATATACATACATATACATACATACATGTGCATATATATACATATCGATGGGTGTCTACAGCTACGCCGTGTTATGCCGATAAGCATGCATGTGTATTGCCTATGATTTTTATCATAGTAAATGTCATTGTTTTCCTTCAAAGTATGACTTTTTTGAGCTCTGCAAGTTTAAACAAAAGGAAAGAAATTTCCATTGGATGACCATCCTTTCAGTTTCTGTGCTGCTATGTGAATAGCATTGTGCAAACCATTCCAATGGTTTTGAAAAGGGGTAACCATTGGTTTGATTTGGTTACACGGTTTAGTAAAGAGCTCCCTCCCACTGCCTTAGGGTCTGTGAAAGGTCTGTGACCTGTTTAGAACTGCCAAGTGAAATGTCATGTCGCCCCTCCCAAATGGGAGTATCTGCATTCATTTGATCAGTATAAAAAATGATTGGGGATGGCGAGATCAGTGCTTTTGAATTGCAATTTATAGCAGTTTACAAAAATGCACATTGTTGGAAAAGAAAACATGGAAGTGTTTCTTTCTAAATTGCATTACCTGTGAAATGTCATTAGTCTTTTAAGGATATTTACATCCCTTTTTTTGATTATTTAGGGGACTTATTCCAACTGAAGAAAATCACAATTTTATTCCATTATGATTTTTAAACGTGTCTTTTGGTTTTGATGGCAGCATTTAAAGAAAACAGCGTTTCTGAGCTCTTAGGATAAATGTCATTCGTTGTCAGTTCTATTTATTAATTCTCCCGAGATAGTCTTTGCATTAGTGGAAGGTTCCTGATTACCTTTCCCAGGTTGTACAGGAGATCCGTTTGTTGGCAAATGTCTTGTCTGCTGATTTCCAATAGTGAGTCTGAAACTCTGGGGGTACTCACTCTACCAGGTGTCCATTACTCCTTCAATGGTATCCTAGGTAGATGTCTTTGCCAGATGAATACTTTCTGAATTATGGCACCCCTAGATTCATCTACATGTATGCCCAGTTTCAGCAAAGGAAATGTTGTTTCTTTTCATTAAATGTGAAAAAAGAATATACGAACTTTAACCAAAAGGTTAAGGTAGGCTGTTCAAGTTCACAGAGGCTTACAGCAGCCACTTGAGTCTCTGGGGCGCAGAAAACACCTTCTATACATCCCTAGGAATCTTGAAAGTTCCATCTCTTCGCCTCAGGCGAGTGGGCGGAATTGGAGGTTATTTTGAAGAATTCTACTTTTCCTCCGAAAAGTTACCTTGGGAAAAGGGCCTCAGAATTTCCGCGGCTGATACTTGACTCAAAAAAAGAAAGGCCCTGTTTCAGAAAAGACTTGACCCAGATAGACTCCCTAGCACTCCACTTTGAACCTCCCAACCATTGAAAGGCAACGTTGTCACGTTTTTATCTTTGTTCATGTTAAGCCCTGGAATGACAGCCCGTCTCTGTGTCCCCCTCTCCCACTGCCCCGGCTCTAAGTGTCCACATTGACACCTACCGGTGACCACAGGCTGCAATTCTTTGTTGCCTTGTCCACGCTCCTGGCTTTCACTGGGATTAGCTCGGGGGCCTTTGTTCCCCTTCAAAGCGGGAACATCACATCCCATGTTGTGGCTTTCCTGTCTCAGACCCCCAAGGCTTTCCTCACAATTTACACACCAGGTAAATGTCCCTCCCTACGGAGCAGAGAGCCAGCCTGAGTGGGGGAGGAACCTCCCCTCTCCCCAACTTCAGAACCCCTCCCTGACAATAGGGTTTCCTTCCCTTCTCAGGCAGAGTTTCTATTTCATAGGGAGGAAAGATTGAACATGCAAATGGAAGTTTAAATCTTAGATCCTTGGGCCCAAGCACAAGACAAACCCTGCCTTTTAAAATTCTCTTATAACTGCTCCTAATTCTAGGAAAGGGACTGCTGAGGGTCATTTAATGGCCTTGGTCACAGGCTCTTAAGACCATTTCCACAGTCTAGGGAAGCAGGAAAAGCGTCTCAGAGGAAAACTTGGCTGACACAAGCTGTTTTGAAGTCCAAGGAGCACCTGACCGCCTGACCTCCCCTCCCCCTTCCACCCTCTCCTTCAGATCACTGAAGGGGCCCCCAGCTGGGGCCAGAGCTGGGAGGACCCACTATGCACGATGCAGAGAGCTCTGAGTGGGAAGTGGTTTGTGTACAGCAAGTAAAACAAAACTCACGTCTATTCGTTTTGCCACATTTTTAGGAAGGTTGTCAACAACGCCGGAGGAAGAGCCTTTGGAGAAGCCCTCGATACCCCAGAACACCCAGGTGAACTATATGGATGCTGCTGAGTAAGGGGGCCCGGCCCTGGGCTGCACCAAGCCGGACCACAGAGCGGGCCCTCCCGCTCCCAGCAGAAGGCCTACTTCCCTGACAAGTGATACTACCTCCTGGCGTTTCTAACATCGCCATTCGGTCTCCCCCCCACACCCCCCCACCCCAGGATGCAGACTCACTCGCCCACTGGGAGCACCTTTCCAAGCTCCTCAAGCTCCTTGCTCATGCTGGGCGAGCCAGCATGACACACAGGGACTCAGAGGGGCTGCAAATTTCCCGGGGGCGCTTTCCTAGGTTCAGCAGTGTGCCCAAAGCCTTAGGGTGGGGAGGGACAGACTTCAATTAAAAAGTGTGGGGCGCTAAACTTCCACTCCCTCTCTTCTCCATCCAGTGTGTCTCTGTAACACAAAAGCAAACTGATTTGCTGCCTCCTTGCCCACCAAGTAATCCCCATGAAGGGAAACCTTAACGCCCTCCAAGGGGATTTTAAACTTCCTCTAGCGCGGTCCACTCTTATTTTAGGTTGGTCCTGGGCTCTTAGCCTTCTCTTAAAAGCTGTAAACAATTCTCTGGTAAGTGGGAAACTCCCTGCAGTTCTGCTTCCCAGTAAGTATCGGGGCCAAGATTCACGCACGTACTGTTCTTTCCAGAATGTCAGGTACCGTTGGCTGAAAGGCCAGTTTGCTTTCTCACGTGCGTCATGTCCAGCCGGGTCCTTTCGGTTCCTCTAACTACAAGTTGGGCCCTGCCTGCAGCCCCGGTTTCAGAAACATTTCTAAAGCGATTTATTAAGTCTCAAGAAATACATTTACGGTAGCTGTCACATAAAGCGGACCTACTCCGGTGTGAAACAACGCTGGAGAGGCGATTTATTTGTGCGTAAAAGGCACCAGCTTTAACTGGAGAGAGACGCGTTAGGTTCAGCGCAAGTACATGGGGTGGCGTGGCGCTGGAGAGCATTATTCCAGCTTCGTCTACTGTGCACTATACGCCACCGTCTCCAAAGGAGTGTTGCCCTAGAAACTTGTTTTAAATCTGCTGCTATATATCAACACCTCGTTTTAGCAGTCCTTGGCTGAATTACAGTTACACAGTTTGGCGCTTCTTTCAAATTTCCTCCCATCAGTTTGGCTAAAGAAAGGAATTTTTCTCCTTTAGAAATGAATTGGCTTAATTAGTAAGTAGATTAATGGCAATTGCTGGTGAGTTGGTTTCCAGCAGAGTTTCACCAGAGAGGGTTAATCGGAGTCAGGTCTGGAATCTTTCCCAGAACTGGCTGCCAGCCATTTCCACCAACCAATCAACCCTACGAGAAAAGGGGGGAAATGAAATAGAATTTATATTCTCTATACTATTAGCCTGGACAGAAATTCCTTGGAAGCAGCCTCCTCCTTGGGTGCATCACAGACGGTTTCATTTCAAAAATTTAACAGGAAACTTGAAGGGTTTCACCTTCCAGATATATCCTAGTACCAAACTGGAATTTCAAATGGCACAGGGAGTGTACTCCCCAGAACGCGGAGGGCGCATTGGAAACGCTTGAGGCTCTTAGTCAGTTTCAGGTTTACATAAATTGCTAAAACCTCCCAAGTTCAATACTAATCTGTTACCCACCAGAAGCCTTTAAAAAGTTCGGTTGTATGTTTTGCAGTCTTTTCACTTATTTTTTCCATAGCGATAAAAATGCATTCATAGTTTAACTTGCAGCTGCATTAGTCTTGCAAAAAAAAAAAAAAATCCCTGCTGAGAAATGCATATAATAGGAAAAACAGATCGGCTGGACAGCAGTGTAATTAATGCCAGAAAGGGCTGAGGCCGGTTTCATAGTTTGTCTTTTGAGGATATCAAGACGAGACCTGGTGAAAAATGACGCATGCTTTAGCATTTCAGAAAGCTGGCAACTGGCAACGCTTTTCCTTTTTTCTTTGACTTTCTGCCTCGGAACAAAGAGGTCGGCAGAACTAGCTAGGTTGTAATGAGTTCTATGTCCCTAGCACATTAAGTGCATCATGGAAACATATTGTATCGAAATAGTTTGGAAGAGAATACCGGGGATGAAAGAGAATGGGTGCTTTGATCAGCTCCCTGGGGTCCTGAGTGCGCACAGACTGACTTGCAAGGAGTTATTCAGCTCCAGCTAGACACACTTACAACACCATTCAAAGAAATTTGCATATCTGTAATTTATCACATTGGTCCAGAACATTTTTGCAAGGTAAATAAAAGTTGGCTGAATAAAAACAAAAATCAATCATCGCAGATATAGAAGAAACTGTGAAGCCAGTGTTTCCATTAAAAACATAAATAAATATGTCCATAAAACATGAGGATTTAGTGGCTGACTTTATTTTAAAGCGTCCTTAGAGCAACAGGTTGTGTGCTGACAAAGACCAGAGTGGCCACAGGGTTTTTGCGCTTCTACTTTAGGGAAGGGTATTTGCAGCTTCCCACTAGAATAAAGGCAGAAAGCTGAATGAGATGCGTGTGGCTCTAACCAGCCCGCGACATGCAGCGAAAAATTAGTATACACTTGGAGGAGATGTGAAAGATGGCTTAATCTCTTTGGCGTCTGCAAGAGCTAAGGTTAAATCTCATTTCTTCTCCTTTTGATTTCATTGCCAAGCCCTGGTTGCTGAATTCAGAAGCTCAAGAGGATGAAACTTCCCCACCCCAGTCAATAGGAAAACTTGCTTTCGAATGCCCCATGAGAACAAGTGAAAATTTAACAGGCAGGCATTGTTCTGAGTTTTTAAACAACCCAGTTAAACAGCAAACAAGAATCTTCAACTTGACCTTGGAAAAGGCTGGTGTGCCTGTAGATCATCTATCAAACAACTCTGGATGACAATGATATATTTCTAAGTATTGTCAGATGAAAAGATTGATAAATTTGCCGCTGCAAAGAGAGAACTTTGGAAACAGGCAACAGGCAGCTCAGAGGGCTGCCTCCACCGCCTTCCTCCTCTGTCCTTGCCACCCCATCTCCACCCCTCTACCCTCGGCCTTGGGGCCAGCTCAGTAGAAGAGGGCCAGTAAATCAGCACTGTAATATTTCTTAAGGGGCACGGGAAAGCTGTGAACAGTACCACTCATATTAAACGCAATATTTCTTTGCTTTCGTGGGGAACAAAAGTCATAGCAAGACGTCTTTATGG